>LPNX010858722.1:16883-53820 GCA_001517045.1 Pseudotsuga menziesii
TCTATGCACATTAGTTTGAGCATTGTTTTATACAAAAATACAACAAAAGCTCACATGGCTTTGAGTTGTTCATCCTTCTATTGTGGTCATCTATGAAAAAATTTCTCTCTGACATTTCGATCTATGCGTCGTCAGCACAAGCTCGAGCCTCAGCATCCTTTGTGTCATGATTTTATGTGCGTGAACTATATTCTATCAGTCGCAAAACCGTTGGTGATCATGTATCTTTTGACCATGTTTTTATATTAGAGAGAAAAACAAAGCGGTTGCATCTCTAGTGACAACCTCACATTCTATTATTCTTGGCTGTATTAATAAAGCTTGCTTAGACAGGGTATCGACCTCTCTGTTGAATTCTCTGTATATGTGGTTAAAAAGGACTGGTTCAAAGGTTGGTTGGAGAGCTCGTATTGCCTTCAAGAGATTTTGCAAGCGGGGAGCTCTTATGTTATTCCTCCTTGTTGCCCAATCTATAACTGTTTTGGAGTCCCCGTAGATATGCAACCTTTGAATCTGTTTGTCACTTGTTTTCTTCATTGTAGCCCATAGCGCTGATAGTTTTTCTTTGGTGTTTGAAGCTCTTCCCAATCCAAGCTTGAAGGAGATTTTATTTGTCTCATCCAAGAAAATTATGCCCCCTGCTCCTCCTATTGGAGGGTCTCCTTGTCTAGCCCCATCGAAAAAATCCCAAGGGAAGTTCTTATCAAATTATGGGGGCTTGACAGTTCTTTCTTTTCCTTTCTTGGGGGTGGATTGGTGCTCTTGAGCCTTCTGCACCAACATATTTGTTGTGATGTCAATGGGATTCTAGAGATCTTTAAAAATCACTCTGTTACGAGCCTCCCATATGGTATATACAAAGAGGACAGGAAAAGCAGCGTAATTACATACTGCTTCGTTGGCCCACCAGTCTTTGGCTCTCTGCTCCCAATTTCCTTCCGTGGTATCCATTATTGCTTGAGTGATAGCATGCGATGCGTTGTTCCAAACCTGTCCTACATAAGTACAAGACCCAAAAAGATGAGAAGTTCTTCTCCTGATTTACACAAAGGACAAAAACTTGGCCCTTGGAATTCTCTTTTCCTCAAATTTTCCCATGTCAATAATTTGTTGTTTATTTCCAACCAAAAGGTGAGTGTGGTTTTCAAAGGGCAATTTGATGCCCACAAAAAATCCCCACCACCATGCTTTGTGACCTTCATTTTGATCTAAGATTGCCATTTCATAACCCGTTTTTGTTGTATAATCCCCATTTGTTGAGTTCATAGTCCAAATTAGTTTATCCTGATCCTCCTCATCAAGGTTAATGAAATTTATCTCCAACAGGTTCAAAACATTGTTCCAGCCCTCTACTTCATTACCCTCCATGCTCAACTCTTCAGCAGTTTTCCATTTTGTTCTCTATTGGGGAGGATGAGAGTCAACTATGGAATCTGCAAGCTTGAAGCATCTATGTTCTCTCAGATTGTTGATGATAGTTATGGGAAGTTTGTAATCTTCCCCAGCGCCTGCTTAAAGGTCTTCTCCAATCCTGGCATTCTTCCCATTTCCAATTTCCCATGCTCTCTAGTTTCCAATGAGGGGAAAGGCCAGAACCATAGCTTTCCATCATACATCCCAATTTTTGAAGGATTTGTTTGAGGTTCTAAACCAATCAATCAGAGTCATATCAAGAAAGTATTTAGAGCATAAAACTCTTCCCCAGAGGGTGTCTATGTTTTGGGACAACCTCCATAAGGATTTGGATGTTAGTGCTCTACAAAAGAGCTCGGGGTTTTTAATACCCCACCCACCAAGATCCTTTGGTAGAGAAATGGTTGTCCATTTGGCCAAGGGTATGCCTTCTTTCTGTTTGCTAGCTGACCATAATAAGGAGAAGCATTTTTCCCGATCTTAGTTAGAATCCCCTTAGGGATATAGGCTATTGAATCCAAGTAGACTGGGATGCTCTGGAGAACTACCTTTATTAGCACTAACCTTCCACCTCTGGATAGGAACTTGTTTTCCCATGGAGAGACACTTGCTTCAACCTTCTAATAAAGCCAGATCCAATCTTGGAATCCATAACTGTTAGGTTTTAGAAAAAACCCTAGATACTTAAGCCCATCTGACAGAGGAGTGATAGGGTAAGAGAGGATTTCTTTAGACTATTGAATTAAGTCTATTGAGCATTTGTTGTGAACTAACAAGGACTTGTCTATGTTTACTAGCATTCATGTAGCCTTCTTATACTTCTCAATTAAAGCAACTAACTCCTCCAAAAATTGTGTGTGTGTGACTTCTTCCTCACTTGAAACCTTAACTCCCTCAATCTTTCCTTCTCTTTTTTCTTTCAGAACCAACTTGCTTAATGCATCAACAACTATGAGGAAGATAAAGGGAGATAGTGTGCATCCCTACCAGATTCCCCTTGTAGGTGTGAAGAAAGCTAATCGGGCTCCATTGATCAGTACTGCAAAGGAAGTAGATTGGATGCATCCCATTATCCATTCTACTATTCCCATATCCATCCCAACTGGATGAGGATGAGCTTGACAAAAGTCCAATTTACTCTGTCATAGGATTTGGACAAGTCTAGTCTAAGAGAAAAAGCACTTTGTTTATCATTTTTTATGGAGTGGATTGCTTCCTGAGCTAGGGACACTGCATCCAAGATTTGTCTATTGTGCAAAAAAACAAATTGCTCTTCTGAAATTACTTTGCTCAGGATAGGTTTTATTCTTTGAGCAATCACCTTGGCTATGATATTGTAAATCATGTTACAGCAGGATATTGGTCTGAAGTCATTAAAGGCTTCATCCTTCTGCTTCTTCAGGATCAAGGTGATGAAGGTGGAATTGATGCTCCCAAGAACCTTACCAGCCTTTTGGGATTCCTTGACCACTGCCAGGATGTCTTCCTTGATTTGTTCATAAAACCCTAGGACAAATTCTAGGGTGAGTCCATCAGGTCCCAGGCTTTTGCCTTTTTGGAAATATTGTAGGACTTGCTTTATTTCTTCCTCCAGAATGTCCTTGGTTAGTTCCTCGTTCATTTCCTCTATAATTACTCTAGGAAACAGATCTAGGACCTCCAGGATCTCTGCAATTGGGCATCCCTCTGGCTCTTTGAATAACCCCTATAAATAATCTCCTGCTGCTTGAGATGTGTATCCAACACACAAGCACCATTGGTGTGAGAATTGTGTATACACTCCACCTTAAACTTCCCAATTCTTCTATGTGAAAGTGGTTTATCATCGAGCCTCAATTCATCCATATCTTCAATATCCCGCAAATAGGCAGAAATGGCCATAGTTCTTTTTTATTGTTGTTGATTTTTGCATATGCCACATTCCATAGTATTTTTAATGCATCCACCTCCTGAAAGAAACATAACTATATTATCTCTCTCTCTCTCTCTCTATCATCGAAATCAGCCCAGTGCAAGTTTCGATTGCCATCCTTTTTTATTGAATCTAGCAATTCTTTCTCAATGTTAGCAATTTGATTCCAAATCACTACAATGAATTGCATATGCCTTGAAAGGGCATCTTCTCTTGAATATGCCTTATTACTTGAAGGTGTTACTCTTATGGCCCTTTTAAAGTCCTCTGACTGTTTAAAAGAAGCATCATGATTAGGTTGTAGTTAGCAGTGGCATTAGCATCGAAAGCAAATATATACCTTGTAGGAAAAACATTAAAATAAGCATGGCAGTTTAGCTTTCTTGAAAATCACCAACTATTTTCAAGTACCAAGAGCAGTGAAGAGTTCCCTCTTTCTTATCTCAATCAAACTGACCAATTACACATCTCACCAAGACTTTGATCGTGCAAGCACGTTCTATAAGCAGATTCCATTCTACAATAAATAAAGAGTAACTCAATCTCAAGTACTCAAAGTAACAAATGTAAACTCAAATACTCTAGAAATTATCGACAAGAACAAATAATCAAAAAAAAATGGGAAGTATGGTAGGCCAATCTTCCATTCCCCATGTCTTCCATTCAGAGAAAATAGAGAACTAAAAACTGAATAATGTCGAATCAATATCATGTGAGGTCAAGTTCAACACCAAATGAAGTGTCATGCTCATATTGAATCACATAGACAAAAAGGAATTAACAAGAGCTTGTGAGACCAGGGATGATCTTTCTTTTTGAAATCCTACAAGATTGAATTTGTATCACGGCAAAGACAATAAAAAAAAAAGGATGGTTACGAGAAAAGCTTTTAATCAAGACAATATAAAACGTTTTAATATAACAAAGCTTAGAAGTAATAAATGATGAAAATAAATCTACGCATTAAAACTTTGTAAAAAACATGACTGGAACTTTTGTAACGTATCAATTAAGAGTTACATGTCAACATTTCATTTCACAACACAAAGAAAAGGGTAATTAGAGCCAAAACATCAACAAATTTCATGAAATATAAGGTATTGTCTCTCTATTTGTTTAAGGCATAATCGAGGTTTTGGATGATTAAATTTTAAGTACTATGTCACTAAATTATCGAGGGTTAGTTTAAATGATTATGAGTCTAAAGTGAAGATTTTTTTTCTCAAAGTTGGGGAAGCCACATGTTCGACTTTTTTCATCTTCGTAACATTAGGATTTATCATTAGGGTTGATGTTTACATAGTTTCAATTTCATGGTTTATTAGTATGAAAATTCTAAGTGCATTCTATATAACGTTTTCAACCTTTTGGAATGGGTTTTGGGTGAGGGATAGTTTCATCCTATCCACACATTTTTTCGAAATTAATTTTTTAATCTAGGTCGTTTAAAAATGGACCAAAATTCTCAAAGGTAAAGTTCCATGGACAAAGTTCTCAACAATATAGTTCTTACGAGATTAAGGGATAATTTTCACTAATTAAAGAGAATAATATAAGTATCCTTATCTTGAACTCTCCAATATATTACCTCCACTAATATATATTTAAATATTTTTTATTTTTTATTTATTTAATTTATCTAACAAATGTTTATAAAACCAAATAAAAATATCTAATTACAAATAACAACTAATTTTAAAATATATTTGTACTTGATTCCCATTTTAAAATTAGTTATTATATTTGTACATGAGCTAGCGAGAATTGACATTTAAGTCAATTCTCATATTGCTTATAAATTAATTGTTATTATATTTGTTTATTAGGAGGACATGAGCTAGCGAGATTTGGCTTAAATGTTAACATGGGTTTGGGCTTTGATCCACTTATGTGTCCACGGGTCACAAGATCATTTAATACAATCTCTTTGGGTGGAACTACATGTTCGACCACTTCCTCAAGGTGCCCCCATAGCCTCGACCTCATTGGAATTGAACCTTGCCCATTGGTGAAAAAGACATTGTTCTTCACCAATGGATCCAACCCCTTTAGGCTTAATGTATTTATTATTACTCTTAAAACATAAATATATTAAATTAAGTTATTTTTATTCAATTTTTTTTTATATTATATCTTAATGTTAATGTTGACATTATATATTTTAATTAAATTCCATGAATTATAAGTGGTGATTGTGATGTTCTATTGAACCTTAAAAAAAAAAGGAATTATTTGGTTTACAGTAAAATTTTATTTCGATGTTCAAAAAGCTTAGAAAGAAGCGTTCCTTGGTCATCATAGTTTTGACATGTTAGAAGGTTAGGGAGGTATCTATTGTGGCAAAAGTTACGGAATTGCGACTTAATGTGGGTGTCACGTAGGTGTACGCAAGGAACTTTAAGAAAAAGTGACTTTCGTCCTCAATGCTCATAGTCTCACAAAGATGACAAATCCTTTACACCCACGGTATTTTAGGAATTGTCTCAGCGCCCTATTAATAATCTCCTTATAATATCTTAATTTTTTTAACCTCTAACTCTTTCTCATCCCATACTTTTGTTTTACATATATTATATTAATTAAAAAAATAAATAAAACTAAACATATTTATATTTGCCAACTAATAATACATATTAGTTACAATATCTTAAATGATTAATAATATATATTAGTTACGCTATCTTAAAATCATTATTAGTTACAATATCTTAAATGATTAATAATATATATTAGTTACGCTATTTTAAATGATTTTAAGATAAGTACATATAAAAAAAACTAAAATCAAATTTAATACAAGTGAAATAGCAGCAAGGCTGCTTATACCTGCCTCTTAGAAATATTTTATTGTGATATTGTATATAGTTTAAAGCTAAAAGTTAAAGAAATTATGAAACATTCAAACTTGAAACAATGTATTACTTGTTGCCATGGTACTTATATTTCTATGTGAGATTATTTGTTGTTTATACGTTGTTGCATTACTTGTTACTTCTTGTAACTGTCATTTTTTATATTTCTATGTGTATATCAATTAATAAGTTATTAAGTAAGTCCTTGAAATTAAAGATCCAAAATGAGTTTACTTGTCTTTGTGAATAGGAGAGCTTTTGTCACTACCAATAGTTGAGATAAGCAACATAGATGCCTAGTACTTGGCTCTTAAAAATAGTTTAATAAATATTATGTAAGAAATGGATATTGAATAACATTAACAATGTTGAATGCCTAATAAATACTTAACAATATAGATATTAAAAATGTAACAACAATTGGAGATTTTGAAAAATCTGAATTCCAATGTAAGCACCAACTATTACAATGAAACTTTCAAGAAGATAATTCTTTAAAAACATAGAATGTGTGGCATTGTTGTATATAAATATATGCTAATCTAATGAAAAATAATAATAAAAGGAAATATTTACAAGCGTTTATAAAAATAATGCATCTAAATCTTAACCCAATCTCAAAGAATTATCAAATTTTCTCATTTAAAAAAAAAATACATTATCAAATTTAAAATAAAACAATTATATTAATTTTAATACTTCTCATTCTAAAAAAATCTTACACTAAAATGTATTAATATATTATCAAATTTAAAATAAAACATTTATATTAATTTTACATAAGCCATACGCCATAATTAACTTAAATTTGCATTAGGTTGGTGAATAAAAACTTAAATTTGCTTTCATATATTTAAAACTTGAATTTGCTTTCATTTGATACCTACTTTTTTGAATCAACCGATGATTCCACATAGATATCTTGACTTTTAACAAGAATATTCGGCACTCTAGATATTTGATATGACATTTAGTATTGAAAAATGGTTTAACTAAATTAGAACCGTCCATTTAATTTGATAAGGAAACGGAAATCAACATCAAAATCTCACAAGTGACAAATTAGACTATTCTTTTAATTCGTACAACTATTTTAAACCATGAGAATATCAAATTTTAGTACTAAATTATTATAAATCAAAGCAAACAATTATTTTTTTTAAGAATTATCTTAAACTTTATCTATCTATTAATTATTAAGGGAGATCCAATTTTTTTTAAAGGTTGTAAAATTTTTTAATTTTAAAATTTTCAAATATTCATAGAAAATTTACACCTAGTTTTAATTTTTAATTTTATTAGTCAACATGAATTTTTTAATTATTTTTATAGATTTATCTTAAACTTTATCTATTAAGTATGGAGAGATACAATTTTTGTAAGGTGTAATTTTTTTTAATCTTAATTTTTTTAAACATCTATAGAAAATTTACACAGTTTTAATTTTTAATTTTATTAAACAACATGATTTGTTTTTCTAATTATTATTTTTATTTTATGAATTAATGCTAATTTTTATTTTATTATTTTTTATTATTTTGTAAGTATAAAACTCAAAGCGATTACTATATTTAAAATTTATAAAACAATAAATAAATCTATCCTTTACTTCACTAATTTTTTAAAATTAAAATTTAATTATGATTATTATTTTAAACTTTTTTGTTATTTGTAAAATTTATAATCGAACTCCTTTTCCATCATAAAAATGATAAATAAAATTAAAATATATTTTATCCACTGATTCCAACCCTAACTACTTATAATATAAGAGTTTTAAATCACTATTATTATTTAAAACAAGATTCTTGCATGGAAGAAGTAAAGTGAAAGCAACTCTCTTTGTTCATCGGATTTTCTCCGCGTTACCACGGCCTACTCCTCAAGCTTGATGAGTATTTAGCCAACACACCTGCTAAAATCGAGCCTTCAATTGGAATTGCTTCGACTATTGCAACTATATCAAACAGTAGAGAATCTCCATCTATTTTCATGTTTCCAGTGTTGAAGTTTCTCAAATTTAATCAGAAACGCAGAGTGAATAGCTCCTTTTCATTATTTTTGGATTAGCTGATCCTGGTGTCCAGGCTCTCTTAGCTGAGTAGTAAAATAAAGTGAGCAGTAATCATAACTTATGGCGTTGGAAACAGCTTCTCCTAATAACGCAGAGGGTTCTTATCAGCATGAGCATGGTCCAGTGGTATCAGCATAAAGGCTTTTAGAAGATGTATGGGCTCATTTTATTGCAGCACGAAAGTCTGATCAACCAATACATGATGGGCTGCAACCAGCGAATCATACGAAAGAAGAAAGCTGCTGCAATGTAGAAGATCAAGATCAAGATCAAGTACAATATCCTCTACTTCTTCCTCTGAAGGAGAACGATTCAGAGGACATGATACTCTTCCAGCTTCTCAACGAGCCTGCTGCCAACCTTGGATGGACTGCAATTCATAACCAGCAGGAGATGGCGATCCCTGGAGCGACTGGATCCACGACCTATACACCTGCAATCTGCAACACTAAAATGACCCGGGCACAGGGTGAAGCTACAGAGAAGCCGAGTACAAAGCGGTACAGAGGGCTCCGCAGACGTCCATGGGGTAAATTCACGGCGGAAATAAGAGATTCAGGGAGGCGAGGAGCTTGGGTGTGGCTCGGGACTTTCAAAACGGCCGAGGAAGCCGCCATGGCTTATGATAAAGTTGCTCTTCTCAATCGCGGAACTCGGGCCTCTTTGAATTTCCCCATCGAGGTCGTTACAAACACTTTGGCAGACACAACTGAGAAATGGTCCTCTAAGCTTATATCCTCTAGGCAGAAGCAGAAGCACATCAAAGTCTCCCATCATCATATCCAGCTAAGAAAGAAAATGGACGCGCCAGATGCTGGCAGTACTATTGGAGTTGATTTTAGCAAAGACGATGGAATGAGCAGCATGTCGCAGAAAATTAGAAGTAGTGATGACATACACAGGGTGGACTTTGTATTGGAATCCCCTCCATTGGAGAAGCGTTTTATATGCAGTGTTGCCAGCGGATTGGTTAACGAAACAGAAATAATATATGCTTAGCCTTTGACTCAGCTGTTTGAATTATAAATAACATAATAATAAAATATAAGAAATGCTGATGTCATAGTTTCCATGTGTCAAGTGAAAACCAGATACCAAACTCCAAGGCTGACATCACCTCCTATCCACCAATCAGCAGTTGACAAAAATAACTTTTTAACAAAATTAAAAAACATATTTTACAAACCCCTAAGTCTCACTTTGCAAAATAGGTTTTGATTTTTTAAAGCTGCCTCAAAAGGCACCAAGTAATAGCAAAGTCAAAGCAAAGTCAAACCTGATCGATTACAATATACCTGCCTGAGGCAGGTATAAAAATTGATTTAAAGTACAAGTTGAAATGAAGTTAAATTAGTATATTAAGTATTAAATTTCAAATGTCACAAAGTTTGGAAGTGATAAATGATGAAAATAAATCTTGGCATTGAAACTTGTAAAAAACGTGATTGGAACTTTTGTAACGTATAAATGAATAGTTATATTTCACCATTTCATTTCATAAGTTTAAAAAAAAAACGAAGAATTAGAGTTAGAAAATCAACAAATTTTTTTTTCAAAAGAAAAAATACTAGACCTTGATATTCGTATTGAATCAAAGGACATCATATACAATCTGCCATCTATGGCATCCATCAATAGAAATGACAAATCTAATGGGGACCAATAGTTCACAATTTTGATACCCCGACATCCACATCATGGGCAATAAGGCCATACAAGCCTGTTTTGAACAGGCTTTTATCATCATTCCCGTATGAACAGGTCAAAAATCTGCAAAGAGAAGACAGAATGACCAAGAAGCAAACAAATCCAGAGCATAAAAAGAAGATTGAGAGTCTCTTCTGTGTCTGCAATGTTCAAGTCATAAATAAACACAAACTATGCAAAAAAAAGGGCTAAACCCAAGCACCAAGCTAAAATAGCTGAAAGTTACCATGATAAATGATCATGCCATTCACAGATTCTGTGCAAATTCCATAACCCGACTTAAGTAAAAGAGCCTTTTTTGAGAGACTGTCAACCATCTGATTATGCTCACGATAAATGTGCTTCATGGTCACATCCGGAAAGGATTGCATCAAGAATCGAATGTCATCACACCAATGATTCAGATGTGGAAGATTTAGAGTGCATCTCCTGTTTTCCCATGAAATGATGACAAGGGAATCACCGAAAATAGTGAGCATAGGTATCCCCATAAGTTTAGTCACTGATAAAAGAGCCCATAGAGCTAGAAGTTCTGATCTAGTGTTCGTACTGCTGCCACAGCCCAAAGAAAAATACAAGCAGTGAGTGTCACTCAAATGAATCATGAACCCTGAACCCCCAATGTTCTCTACAGCTGCTCCGTCAAAAAACCCACAAGGATAGATGAGCTGAGGAGGCTCACCTATGTTCCTGAATTTTACCTTCTTTTTAGGTACAAGGTAGAGGTGAAATAAAGCTTCAGTCTAAAGAAAGACGACATAAACAAAAGGTTGCTTATCCTCAAAAATTCAACCATTCCTATGTTTCCAGATATTCCAGAAGAGAAAGAGGGGTAAAAAAAGAACTGCAGAATCAGCAGAGTGAGAATGAAACCAATGCTCAAGATACAACCGAATAGTTCTTTTGCTGTAGGAACAAATGCCATAATGATCATTTAAAACATCAAAGTCTCTTTTAGTAAATGGACAGTCCAAAAACAAATGCTGAGCCACATCTTCGCCATTCCTGCATAAAAAACAGATGCTCGGTCTCTGAATACCACGGTAGATAAGCTTATCCCAGGTTAATACCTTATCCATAATTAGAAGCCATAAAAAACATCTAATTTTATGCAGGGATTTTAATCTTCCATAGGAGATAAAGAACATATGATAAATCTGAAGAATCATCCATAGAGTGATGGGAAATACAGTCATATGCAATGGCCGCAGTGATAGCCCCTGAATAATTACAATAAGACCAAGAAAGACTGTCAGGACTGGGATTGAGCTTGATTCTTCCATACTCAAGACCAGAAACATAAGAGTTCCAGATAAGTTTCCAATCTCCTCCCAAATCCAGGTCATATGTAGAAAGCTAATATGAGCGAGCATCTGAGGAGTAATTTCTGGCTTGGTCCAAAGTTAAGATACAATAATCCTCCAGGCAAACCCTCAGGTCGTAGGGCAGGGAGAAAGAAGATCCCATGCCCACAATCGGATCCAAGCCCACCCTAATGCTCTCACCATTCCCTGCATGCCAAATCAAGCCTCTTCCAAACTAGGAGATTGTACTGATAAATCCCTTCCAGATAATTGACACCCCAATGACCGAGAAATATTTGCTATGGATCCAGGATAAAACAGTCCTCTTTTTTAAATACTTCACGGAGATTATGTTGAACCAAATGCCATTCCCGCTAAGAGCAAGCCAAAAGCTTTTCAGACGCAATGATGAATTGAACCATCCAAGATTTTTAATACCCCATCCTCCAAGGGCTGTAGGTTTGGATAATGACATCCAATCAACCAGATAAAAATTTATATTGCCCCCTGAAGAGCCCCACATAAAGGAAAATATCAGGCCTCTAAGCTTACCAAGAATGGACTTTGGTACCAGAACCAACGCCATCCAATACACAGGCAAGCTGGTAAGGACAGCTTTAATAAGAACAAGTCTCCCTCCCATAGAAAGAAGACGATAAGTCCAATGATGTATCCTTTTTTCAAACTTTTTGATAAGCCAAAGCCAATCTTTAACCAGATACCCCAGTGGCTTCAAAAAATAACCAAGATAATTGAAACCTGTAGTGATGTGCTCTGTTTTATAGGTAAGAGAGCGAGTGATTCTGTTCAGAGTCCCATCATTGACATTGTTATACAGAAAACAAGACTTATCCATATTGATGCACATGCCCGATGCATCACAAAAGGTATCAAGTATAACTTTAAAAGCTACCCATTCTTCACAAGTACCAAATCCAAACAAGATCACATCATCAACAAAGAGAAGGTGAGAGAGTGCAAGTTGTTGAGAGATTTTGATACCCTTAATCTGACCATTTCTGCGAGCATCATCAATAAGGAGGCTAAGTCCTTCAATAACTAGAATTAACAACAACGGGGATAGAGGGCACCCCTGCCTGATACCGCGAGAGGCATTGAAAAAACTAGAAGGAGATCCATTAATTAGCAGAGCAAAGTTTGCTGAGGACAAACAACCCATTATCCAATTAACCCCCATCAGGGGCACACCAATTTGAAGGAGAATGAGTCTAAGGTAGGACCAATTTACTCTATCAAAAGCTTTCAAAAGATCCAACTTAAGGATAAGGGCACTCCTATTCTTGGTTTTTACAGTATGTAGAACTTCCTGAGTAATGGCCAGAGGTTCAGAAATCTGACGATTTTTTAGGAACCCAAACTGCTGAGGAGAGATGAACTTGTCAAGAAAGGGCTTAAGGTGTTGAGAAGCAACTTTGGATATCAATTTATAAACCAAATTGCACAGGGAAATAGGTCTAAAATTAGTGAAGGAGAGGGGCTTGTCCTTTTTAGGAATGAGGGCAATGAAAGTTGAATTCAAGGAGGGTAAAACCCTTCCCTCCAACCTAGATTCTTCCACCAGATTAACAAGTTCATTCCCCAAAAGATCGAAGAAGGCTAGAAATAATTCCACAGGCCATCCATTGGGTCCAGGTGATTCGTCTTTCTTGAAATATTTGAATGCCCTGTTCCACTTCCTCCAAAGAAATCTGTGAAGAAAAGATGACCCTCTCCTCTTGAAGAATAAAGGTTGGGAAAAGTCGAATGACTTTCAACTGAGCTTCTATAGAGGTCTGGTTATCATCACAAAATATCTGCTCGAAATGCCTAACATCCAAGTCCTTTAAACCTTGATCATGCTCCACCAAAATACCCTTTTCATCTTCCAATCCCCAGATAGCATTTTGATTTTTTATTGCTGATGCCACTGAGTGAAAGAATTTGGTATTGGCATCACCCAGTGAATCCCAAATCATCCTGCTCTGAATTCTAGCAGATTGAAGCTCATGATCTCTCAGCTTATTTAAGTCTGCACGAAGAGACCGAAGCCTTTCATTATTCTGGTGACAGAGGAGACCCGAGGAAGAAGAATTTAAAATATTATTGATTTCATCCTGTATGAGTAAACTCTTATCTTTCATCTCAAGTGTCTTGACACGAGTCCAGGATTTTACTTCCTCTTTCAAGAGTCTAAGTTTCAGCGAGAACTCCTCCATACCAGAAGAAGAATTTCCTTGAGAGAGATGAGGCCAAGCTGCCTTTACCATAATGACAAAATATTCGTTGGACAAAATCTTCATTGGACAGCCAAAATCAACGAATTTCGTGAAATATAAGGTACTGTCTTTCTATTTCTATTTGTTTAAGGCATAAGGTCATATTAGATAATCAATTATAGGTATTACATTATAAAAGTAGGGACGGTTAGTTTAAATGGTTATGAGTTAAAAGTGAGATTTTTTTTCTTAAAAGTGGGGAAGATATAGGTTTGATTTGTTTTTATCTTTTTAAGATTAGGTTTCATAATTATAGTTAATGTTTACTATATAAATTGATGTAAGTTTCATTTTTCCGGTTTATTAGTATGGAAATTTCAAGTGCATTCTACATGATGTAATTTGAACTTTTTGGAATGTTTTTTTGGTAAGGGATAATTTCATTCCATCCATACATTTTTTTAGATCTGGGTCATCTTAAAAAGTGCTAAAATTCTTAAAGACAACATTTCATAGACAAAGCTCTCAACATTATAATTCTTACCAAATTAAGAGATAATTTTCACTAATTAAATAAAATAATTTAAATATCCCTTATCTCAAATTCTCAAATATATTACCTATAATAATATAGATTTTTATTTTTTATTTATCGAATTTATCTAACAAATCTTTATAAAACTACATAAAAATATCTAATTACAAATACCAACTAAATCTAAAATATATTTATATTTAGAAACTAAAATATATTTTAATAGTGGTTTTAAAATATTATAGTTAATATATATGTTTCACAAAACTTTTATAAATTTTATAATAAAACAAAAACAAAAACAAATTTGAAAATGGGGCTTTTCAAACACACATAAAAGGTTGCACACTTTGTAATCACTCTGTCATTTTTTTTCTTAAACATTATTTTATAGCTTGTGCATTACATTTTTTTTCCAAAGAAAAAAATCGTAAATATTTTATTCACATTCAGCAAATGGCCTACATGGTCCATTATACAAAATACAACTAAGAAGTTGTCATTTACAAAAATATATTTGCCTCAAAAGGAGCACAAAATCCAAAATCATATCCAAAAACTAATCCAAACTGAAAATTACATATATCCTCATAAAGATCATAATGTTCACCAAAACTTTTCAGCAGAAAAGGAATCAAAATCCATGCAACAATTAAGTCTGATCTTAGCAGACTTATTTCATCATTCCTGATTATATCAGGTCAGATCAACTGTGACAGGTGATCAAAAGCGAAAAACCAGAGCAAAACTAGCATGCTGATGAAGTCTCATAAGTGTATGATAAGTCAATAGCTGATCAAAAAATCATCAGCTAGTAAATTGGCCAATTCCAGGCCATCCAAAGAAGAAAAAAAACATATCCATATCCATTCAGTGCCAAATAAAAAGAGGCCAAATAGCCCATAGGTCAAGCTCTAAGAATGTTGCTTGAGATCACCATAAAGCAAAAAGATGCATATTAATATCAGCCAAGGCATCATGTCAAGGGTAGAGCAGAATCAAATAATCCAGAAATGCCCAAGCATTTAAATCTCCAAAAGAACCAGCAATCTGTCAGATAAGATCAAAATGCACTTTACCACCATCATGACAAAAAAACATTCCTACAAACTACAAAGAACAGACAGCACACAGCAACATATTAGAAAACCTGAAAGGTTTCTATAATTTCTTCCCCTCTCTATTCACAAGTACTCCAAAAACCTTCAAGTATGCTACCACCTGCTTTAGCCAAAGAATCTGCTTTGAAATTTATTTCCCTATAAATGTGTTTGAAAGACACATAATCAAGACTGTTAGCTAAATAGTGAACATCTTGAAGAATCATGGCTAGTTCAAGATTTTGTAATCGATACTTACCAAATGCCCAATTTATAACTATCTGGGAATCCCCAAAAACTTGAATTTTATCCAAATTATGCATCCGAGCCAGCCTAAGGAGAAGCTTAAGTGCACATAATTCTGCAAAATTATTAGTACCCAAGCCTAAACTTGCTTTGAAAGTAATATGATGCCTATCAGATATGAACAAGATACCTCCAGCCCCACAAATCATCGGATCCCCAGCTGCAGATCCATCAAAGTAACCCCATGCATAAGATTGATCAATTTCTTCCACAAAAATTGATCTGATAGAGACCACAGATAAAGACTGAGGTAAATTCTTCAACATACCCAAGCTATAACTTGATATCTGTGCAAGAGTTGAGTCAAGATCCTCAAAGCAAGATCTGTTTCTTGCTTTCAATATAAACCAGAGTACAATGATAGGTAAAGATTTGATAAGTATCACATCTGATAAAAAACACCAATTTTTAAAACATGCAGACAGGGAATCACCATTCCAAAGATTATTAAGATTCAGATGATCCTCAATAATTGACCAAACAGATTGAGTAAATGGGCAGTCTACTGCAATATGAAAATTGGATGCACAGTTCTGTTTGCATAAAAAACACCTACCAGGACCTTCTCTACCTCTCAAGCAAAGAACATCCCAAGTCAATGCTTTACCAGAGAGAAGAAAACAGCTAAATTTTTTTGTTTTTAGTTGACACTTCATCTTCCATAAGACCTTCCACCAGCAAATCGATTCCACTTCTCTATTAATGAGTTCAGCATATCCCACTTTAGGAGAATACTTACCTGTTTTAGATAAATTCCAAATGAGACGATCATCTGCATTAGAAAGTCTAACATGGATAGACTTGAGAATGGCAATATATCCATTCCAAGCAGCAATCTCCAGTGGGTCAATAAAACCCAAGGAGTCTGCAAATAACCATTCTTGTGACTTCAAAACAGACATACAATGAATTCCAATATCAGAGAGAAGATGATAACCAACCAAATGTAATCTATCTATCATAGGAATAGGAAGAGAATGTCTCCATTTACATCCAACCCACGGATCTAAACCAATATGAACAGCATTGCCAGAACCAATCTTCCAAACCAGAAAATTTCCAATGAGATCAAAAGCCCAAAGGACATCTTTCCAGCAGATTGAAATGTTCTTTTTCTTTTTAACAGAAGATCTTATCCAGTCCAGATTGTTCATTGGATAAATATATTTTTGAAAAGCTATCTTAACCCATAAACCTAAACCATGAATGATATCCCAGACCTTTTTTGCTGCAAGAGCCTTGGCAAATAAAACAGGGACCTTAAGTCCCCAACCACCCATAGATTTAGGCAAAGCAAGAGACTTCCAAGATATCCAGGGTAAAACAGAGGAGTTTTGTTTACCAGCCCAAAGAAAGTTAAAGCAAAGCTTTCTGATTTTGTCTATGACACCCATAGGAACCCAAAAATGCATCCAATAGACTGGAGTGGCCTCTAAAACAGCTTTAATCAATATCAGCTTTCCTCCTTTGGACAACCAACGGAAACTCCAATTCTGAATCCTTTGTTCAACTTTAATAATTAGCCAATCCCAATCCCTAATAAGATATCTGCAAGGTTTAAGTTTAAACCCAAGGTACTTCATGCCAGTTTCAATTCTAGCAACAGGAAAACTGAAGATGTTCTGTAATGTAATAACTTCAGAATCTTTCAAACAGGAGAAGTATAATGATGATTTATTATTGTTAATTTGCATCCCAGATGCCTTACAGAAATGTATTAAAATCTCATAGAGAGTAGAGAGAGATTGTTCAGAACCATCATTAACCATGACAATGTCATCCACAAAGAGAACATGAGTTAATACAATTTCATTACCAAAAGATAAACCATGATAAGTCTCACTGAATGAAGCATGAAGAATAGCCCTTCCAAGGCCTTCAACCACAATAAGAAACAGAAGTGGTGCCAATGGACACCCTTGTCTGAGTCCCCTACCAGATTTGAAAAAATTAGTAGCAACACCGTTGATGAGCAGAGAGAAAGAGACAGATGATAGACTGCTCATAACCCACGCAATAAAATTCCCTGCAAAACCCATTTTTGCAAGAATAACCCGGAGATAAACCCAGCTGACTCGGTCATAAGCTTTAGATAGATCAATCTTAATCATAACAGCTTTTAAGGATTTAGCATGCATAGAATGCATACCCTCCTGAATGACACCTACCACATCATGAATCTACCTTCTCGACAAAAATCCAAACTATTCACCAGAAATATATCTACTCAAAACCTTTCTAATTCTGATCGAGATAATCTTACCAATAATTTTGTATACAAAATTACACAAAGATATAGGCCTAATGATCCTCAAAACATGAAGGGCTATCAACCTTAGGAATAAGAGCAAGAAAGGTAGAGTTAACACCTGGGATCTTGCCACTTAACCTGGACAATTCAATGACTTTTAAGAGGTCTTCACCCAAAACATCAAACAGGCATCTATACACCTCAACAGGAATACCATCCGGTCCAGGACTCTTATCATTTTTGCTGATGGATAAGATATGCTTGATATCTTTAAGAGTAATAGCCTGCATAAGTTCAGCATTTTCATCCTCAGAAACAGAAGATGGGAAATGACCAGCACTATGAACAATTTCTAGAAGATGGAGATCAGTTTCTTCTTTAAAAAGGCTTTCAAAATGCTGTACCCCAGCCTCAGCTATAGCCTTATATCCTTCCACAAGATTTCCAGAATCATCATAAAGTTTCCAAATCGAATTGTGACATTTCCTATGAGCAGCAAATTTGTGAAAGAAAGGAGTATTATCATCACCACAGAGCAACCATAAAGCCCTACTTTTCTGGCGAGCCTCCTTTTCCCGAAAAAGAAGAATAGCACTCTTACGAGATTCAATCTCAATCAATAAATCTTTATCAACCACTGATAAAATACCAGAAAAATGACTATCATGAAATCTTTTTAACTCAAATTCAATATCAACCAAATCTTTTATGTTCTGTGCTTTTTTATTTAGAGACCACTTAGTAGAAATTGCTTTAATTCACTTCAGATTCACACTAAATTGTGCATCAGGAGATAAAGCAGACCGATCATCAAAAAGAACCCAAGAATCTTTTAAGGCTTCAACCAAATCAATATGATCCAGCCATCCTGCATTAAACTTGAAAGGACTATGGGCCTTAGAAGTCTGAGAAGAAATTTGCAGAAAGACGGGTTGATGATCAGATACACCTCCACACCCAATCCATTGTTTAAGAAGGAAATCACAATCTAGGAAATCAGTCGAGACTAAAAGACGATCCAATCTTTTACAAATACCCTCTGCACCAACTTTGCGATTACTCCAGGTGGGAATAGCTACCAAAGGGTTGATGTCAACAATCCCCAATCTCTCCAACAGATTATGGAAAAAATTAGTTAATGGATCAACTTGAGCATGAACCCCCCAAATTTCAGAGAGACCCAAGGAGAAATTAAGATCGCCTCCAAAAACTAAATAAGGAGACATAAGACAGTCCGACTTGATCTTGTGCATTACATGGAGTGGTGACAAATCCCTATCTTGTTATGTCCTAAGGTGTTTTCTATTTTCTATTTGGCCAACCGTATGTTTTTTTAAGTCTAAGAAATATTTAGAATTGTCGATGTGAGCTCTAAGGTAATTGATTTCTAATGCGCAAAAGGAAGTTCCCTCAAAACTCTATAATGCATCAACTTGAATTCTAATCTATTAGCCGATGATATCCTTCGCTTTTTCCATCATTGATGTTCATGTTACAATCATGCACATTTGAAAGGTATTTTCTCATCTCATTTTTGTGATTTTTATGGTGGCATTGGATTTGTGAATTTATGCTAGTAAATTTTTTTTCACAGAAACCGAAAATATATATTAGATTAAAAAAAGGGTTGTGTGCAAATATTTAGTACAAAATTGAAACCAGAGTTTCATAAAGTTCTGTGAAGAAAGATAGACTAAAGCAACTGTACTTAATAGAAATATCTTAATGTTCCTTTCATACTTTTTGAAGATTATCAAACCCTTTGAAGGGTAAATTTGAACAAACTGATGATCAAGCAAAATGCAAAAAAAAACTAGGATTGACAGGGTTGAAACACTACATTTTTTTTCCTTCATGCCCAAAGGCATGATGAACAACTAAAGTTTCCTCCATTGGATGAACACCTTGGTCTGGGGAGTCCTGCCAACGATTGCACTAGTACATTCTAGACATTTTCAAAACTTCTTCTTTGCTAATATCAACAGTACCCATCAACTCCCTGAGATCTCACTCATTATTATCAATCCTAGAGTCATGGCAACCAATTTGGTTGGCTATGTATCTGGCATCAAATGTGGCTTCTATGTTTTCTTGAACACCGATGCCCACCATCTCATAAACCCTACGCAAATGCAGTTTAATGTCCTCCAAACTGGACTTGAGACCGGCAATTTCAGAATCCCCCCCCCCCTTGTTCGCTATTGTTCTTTGCACACTTCCTTCAATCGCCCACGAAAGGTCTGGGAACAAAACTTGCATATGTTGCACACTGTCTTCAACCTGGTTCTCGTTGAAGTGTTGAGAGTCGTCTCCCTCCAAGCCTGCAAATAATAGATGGGAACAGGAAGGGCCTTCATTGTTTAACGTGCGCATCATTCATGCCGACCGTCTCCTCAAGACCCCGAGTAACTAATGAAGAGAATGTGGAGTTAATGCGAGCTCGTGAAGGGTACCAACATATAGCAGAAAAATGCCACACGTTATGGGAGAAATCAACTCATCATCATGGGTATGTGGCTAAAGGGGGGGTCGTTTCCTATAGTTTCCAACCTTAGCTTATACCTTTTGTGCATTGAGGTATGTCTAGGGGACATGTTTATATGACTTCATGTGGTTTTTGAACTCAACCATTCCTTGTTGACTTCTAGCACCATGATTGGCAAGCTTATCAATAAGACCATTGTTCACCTTGAGGATGTGGTGGAAGAGGACTTGTGGGATAAGGTTTTGATGGAAAATTTGGTCATAGATTCTTTTGCATCTAGCAGAGCCATGTTTGTATCTTGATCTCATCTTCTAGATGACCTACCTTGAGTCTCCAAAGACCATAAGCTTTGAGATTTTTTACTTACCTCCCAGTTCCAAGCCGAGGAGAAGTGAGAGTCATTCTGCTTCATTATTGGTTTGGTTTCTGAGTCCCAAGCATAAATATTTACTATGTTTCCTCCGGAATCAAATATGATCCCCCCACACCTACCTCCCCTGATGCATTACACTAGTAAATTATAATTAAAAAACATAGCCTTTGTTAGGTCATTAGCCCTGCACCTCATACTCTAGATTGTAAATAAGGTGCACACTCTAGATGGTAAATAAGACCAAAATAATATGACATTTTAGTCAATTATAAAACTATAGTCAATCTCCTTCTCTTCTGTTATATGTTGAGGCTCTAAGTATATGTAGAAAAGTCTACACCACTTATTGCAAATTACAAACTTATTAAAAGGTAGCTGGTGCAGGGGAGCATTGCTGGTGTAGAAAGCTATCTTTATTTTATTTTGAATAGTGATAAAAATGGTTTTAAAAAGTGGTTCAATAAATAAGATAAAAATAGTTTTTTAAACAAGATAACTTAAAAATATATATTTTTAATAAAACAACATTATATATAAATTAATTAAAAAAATTACATTACACTATAGTTCACACAAATTTAAAAAAAATAAAAAAAATATATATATATATATATATTACAAATTACAAAAAACATATTGCACATAAATAATAAAAGAATGTAGTTACATTACAAATTATAAAAGGAAATAGTTAGTTTCAAAAGGAAGTAATTGAATTTTGAAAGACTATTTCTATTTAAATTTTAAAAAATGTTTTTTCAGTTTAGGGTTATCTTTTTGAAAATATAGGAGAAGAAATTTCTTTTTCATCAAAATAGCAACAACTTATAGCTTAGTAGATCGATCTACGTTCAAAAGTTAAAACCCTTATTTTTGATAGAAATATTTTGTTGAATACATTTATTTACGTTCAAAGATTAAAACTCTTATTTTTGATAGAAATTTAGTTGAATATATTTATTTAAATTTAAAATTAATGTTAAAAAATTAAAATTGTAAAAATAATTTTTTATTTTTATTTTTCAGATGTTAAAACTCTTATTTTTGATAGAAATTTAGTTGAATATATTTATTTAAATTTAAAATTAATGTTAAAAAATTAAAATTGTAAAAATAAATTTTATTTTTTTATTTTTTTTATTTTTCAAAATTTTTCATTAAATTTTTGAAATTTTAAATTAAAGTTAAATAAAAATACAACATATTTATCAAATTAAAATTCACAAAATTACACCATATTTTTAAATAATTAAATAAAAAGAAAAATTATATGGACATTTTGCATTATAATTAAATTAATATAAATATCATTTAAAATAAAATTTATAACAATTGTAATCTGTTTCACAATTTCTTATAATATTAAAAGTATTTTGCGTATGTGGCTTAGACTAAATAATGAATAAGTATATTATTAAGACATTCTATGTTTTAGGTCACTATTTCAAAACTATGTAAGTATTAACTTACAAAAACATTAAAAGTATTTTGGAAAAAAAACTTTCTATCTTAAATAAGCTCTAAAATTATTTATGATTTCAATATTTAAAGTAGTTTTTTTTAAATAATTATAATTTAATGATACTGAATATTATTTTATTTTAATTTTCGGTGTTATAATTTATTTAATATTATATAATTAATTTTTATTTATAAAATCAATTTATTAAGAAAAATATGTTTTCATTTTAAATTGTGGTAAATAAATCAAATAACTAATATTTAATGTATTTATCATTATTCTTAAAACATAAATATATTCATCACAAGCTCAATTGGAACTATAACATCGAGAAAAGGGTTAATGGAGAGTGAAAAGCTTATTTTGGTCTTGAAAATAACTGTAATTCAGGCAATCTGGTCATGTGGGATAAAAACAAGTTCATCTTTGAAACTCTTGTCATCTATGTTATCTTGTATGGTTGTGAAGTATGGGGGTGCAACATTCTAGAGAATCTTGGAGGAAGATTGAGCAAATCCATAAGCGGTTTATAACTTAACCTCAAAATTAAAAGCAATACGCCTTATCCTATTCTCCTCATAGATGTGGGTCTTTCCCCCATCGAGAGCATGGCTATGACTAGGTACTTGATTTACAAGCATAAGATAAATAACATGGGAAATGAGAGACTTCCTCAAATTGCTTTAAACTCATTTCAAAACCAACTACGCCTCAAGCGGTGTTGGTGTAAAAATACCATGGCTTAGTTAAACCATTGGGGCATTGATGAAAACAACATTTTGCAGAACATTGATATTGTCAAAAATATTATTACTTCTAAGTTTAAAGAAAAAATTGGTGTGAGAAAAATTTAGCGGTTAAGATAAAACTAAGATACTATAAGGAGGTAATTAATCCTAACTTGGGAGATCAGAAGTATCTCTCGATAGTAACTAGCTCACAGAAGAAAATTAATATAGCCAAGATTAGAACGAACTCTCATGAGCTCCATAGAGAAACGGGGCGTTGGTCTATTCCTAAAACTCCATGGGCGGAAAGGGTTTTCCATCTGTGTGAGTTTATGAGTGTTGAGGATGAAAATCACTTTCTCTTAGAGTGCCTTGCTTACACCCACATTACATCTAAGTTTATAGTATTTGCTACAATACAAACCTTATAACCTCCTAACTTGCCAAAACTATAGTGAGCTTGGAAAGCTTCTTGGCAAGCTTTTTGAGCATAGGAACAAGATTTTAAAGTAAACCAAGTATTATCCTTATTAAGGTCTAATAGACCAAAGTTGGTCTCAGTGAACGTTCGTGTTCTTCATCATCGTCATCGTCGTCGTCGTCATCATCATCATCATCATCATCGTCATCATCATCATATTAAATTAAACAATTTTTATTCAAAATATTTTTAATGATAATATTCTAATGTTAATGTGGACATTATATATTTTAATATTAATATTTCAATCAAATTCATGAATTATAAGTAGTGTTGGTGATGGTGATGGTGATGACGATTATGGTGATGGTTTATCAAACCTTAAGAGGAAAGAAAGGATTTATTTGGTTTGCTGTAAAATTTTATTTCATGCTAAAAAAAACATAAAATTAAGCGTTCCTAGGTCACCATAGTTTGGACATGTTATAAGGTTAGGGAGGTATCTATTGTAACAAAGATTATGAATTTGTGATCTAATATGGGTGTCACATTGGTGTACACAGGGCATGCTAACAAAATGTGACTTTCATTATCAACGCTCTTAGTCTCACAAAGATGGCAAATCCTTTCCACCCATGGTGTTTTAGGAACTGTCTAGCACCTTGTTTCACTATGAAGATCATGTGAGTTTGTTCTAATCTTGGCTATATTAATTTTCTTTTTCAAACTAGTTAAAACATAGAGATACTTTTGATCAGTTACATTAAGGTTAATGACCTCCTTATAGTACTTTAATTTTCGTTTAATTTCTAATTCTTTCTAGTCTCACATTTTCTCTTTATATATACATTATATTAATTTAAAAATAAATAAATTAAAACCCATTTATATTTCTCAACTATATATATATATTACATTATCTTAAATCACATTTTCTCTTTACATATACATTATTAATTAAAAAATAAATGAATTAAAACCCATTTATATTTCTCAAAATATATATATATATATATATATATATATATATATATTATCTTAAATGTTTTATAATTTGTNATTTTTATCCCACAAGCAAAAATCATAAAAACATTTTATTTATAATAAAATGGATTACATTCATTATTGGTCTGTTTACACTCTCAATACATTATGTTCAGCTATATGCTGCGCCTCATATTTATTCCCTTCAAGTTACAATAATTGATTCATATGTAAAATTCATGCAATAATTAAATGTCTTAAACAATTACTATAGAGAGAGAGAGGCCAACAAGCCACTTTGTGGCTTCTATCTTGTTGAGTAGAGTATACGAATGCTCTTTTAGAAATTATTGGCACCATTAAAATGGGGGGCATGCGCCTTTAAATGATGCAAGTTTTAGAAATTAGGATCACTTATCGTAAGTCATGTGAAAGCTAGCATGTTGTGTAATTGGAAGTTCAAAAATAATGTTAATTTATGTTATTATATATAAAAACATGTACATAAGGGATTTATTAATTGAGAGGTGTAGTTATTATTGTTAACATGAATGTATAGTTTCAAGTTGGAAGAAGGTAATTGATTTAGAAAAAAAATTTAGGAGAAAATGACAGTTTTAACTTTTATAAAACTGTGTCTTAAATATCGACATCACATAGATACAAAATACATAATATTGAATAAGCTTAAAAGTTGTCCATACCAGTATACGGTTTTCAAAATGAAGTAGAATACTAAAAATAGTATATCATGCTCACAAGGCTTCACTGATTGCCAAAATATATCTAACACTACACTATTTCAAGAAACATATAAAGCAGTAACAAGTCTGAACTTAGTAAAGTTTCATAGATCCTGAGTCCTTCAGACAGTCCTCCTTGAATTCTTCCCAAAAGATCAAACCATTCCCAACACTAATGGCCTTTTTGGACAAGTCCACGGCTCTGTAGATATGCAGAAATTTCAACTCTCTGAATTGACTCACAAGGGCTTTTACCCAGACTAGCCAAGGGTCCAGTTCAAGTATATGTATGTTGTGTTTGTCAAGGGCCCAATCAATAATCGCTTTGGAGTCCTCCAGAACCTGCAAATCTTTGATCTTTTTCATAGAGGCGAAATAGAGTAAACCCCACAAAGCTAATAGTTCAGATTTGGTATTTGTTCCTTTGCCCGCGTCCATTCTCAAATGTTAGGAGAGATCTCCCATCCGAATGACCATCCTAGCTCCACAGTAACCATCTTTTGCTACACCATCGAAATATCCGACGGATCCATCCCAAATGACAGGAGGGGGGTGCACAGGTTTGCCGACCTGCTTGGAAGAAACCAAGTTATGAAAAAAAGGAGAAGAACAAACATTTAATAGAGGTGATGTGATTGATACCGGAGAGTTCTCAAAAATGAATTTGTTTCTTGTCCTCCAAACTTCCCAAATCAACAACGCAGGTATCTCGAGAGGGAGACTAAGACTCTTTACCCAGTACTGAAGGTTATCATCCAAAGAAGATAAGTCCCAATGCCATGGACTCTTAATACGAGAGCAGAGAGTATCACCTATCAGCTAAAAAAAGCTACAGTTTCCAAATATATGATCAGATGATTCCTTAGCCTTGTGACAAAGACAACACATACCGTGACCAACAAAACCACGGACTTGCAGGGAATCCCAGGTCAATATCTTGCGGTTGATGGGAGTTCCACAAATCACGGTGCCACCACGGAAACAACAAGTTCTTTAGCCGCTTTAATAAACTGTAAATAAGCCAAGTTGGCTTTCACCACCCCAATATGTATATTCCGCTCCCAAACAATCTCATCTTGGTCATTGTTTAAACTAATGTCGGCATCGTAAAGAAAGTCAACAAAGCCTTTCCACTCAATGGCTTGGTCACCAGTAAGACCCAATTCAATAGAGGTGATCCAATGAGGCAGATGCTGATCATTGTGAACATAAAAAATCTTGGAGGAGAACAAAATTATTGAAATGTAGACGGTCAATAAGAGAGTTAGAAAGAAGAGTATGTGCCATACAAACAATAGGATTGATGCCAGCATAAATACAGTTACCTCTTCCCACGCGCCAGCTGATATCTGGGATGATATAGGATAGGCCAACAAGAAGGCTTTGCCAAATACAAGAAGTAGAAGCTCCGTTGAACTTAGCTCTTCGCAACCAAAGTTCCAAGGGGAGCCTCTACATATACTTAGATTTTATTATATTCCTCCATAGGCCCAGAACCATTAAGACTCGCCACATGCTCTTTGCAACCAGGGAAATGTTGAAATATATCAAATTCTTTATGCCCCATCCTCCCCAAAGCTTGGGTCTTGAGAGAGAGCACCAGCTGGCCAAATGATATTTTTTTACAGTGTATTACTCCCGTCCATAAAAAAATGAAACATGATCTTCCGGAGGTTTTGGATGATATGCTTCGGAATGACAAATAGAGAGAACCAGAACATAGGGATGGATTGTAGAACAACGGTTACTAACGTAACACGGCCCCTGGAAGAAAGCTACCTAGGAATCCAACGGTTAACTTTAGCCTGTACTTTCTTGATGAGCCAGCTCCAGTCTCCAATTCGGTAGCAGTTGGGCTTAAGGTGGAATCTGAGGTAAGTAAGGCCCTCAATAAGCGGCTTACAGGGGAATGACAAAGAAAGAGTAATCTATCGCTGAGCATCCTGATTGATAATGTGGAAGCCAAAACTTGATTTACGGGGATTGATGGTCATCCCAGACGCCCCACAAAAGAGATTGATCAGATATTTATAATGTAACCACTCCAACAAGCTCCCATCTCCAAAAATTAGTACATCATCAACAAATAATGTATGGGTAAGAGTAACAGTATTAGAAAATTTGATACCTTTGATAGTCCCATAACTTTTAGCCTGATTGATGAGAAGGCTCAGGCCCTCAATAATCAACAAAAATAAATAGGGAAATAAATGAAATCCCTGGCGGATGCCCCCCGATCCTTGGAAAAAAGAAGTGGGTGATCCATTAATCAACACTGCAAAATTATCACTTGTCACACAAGACATAACCCATCTGACGACCTTGAAGGGAAGTCCAATTTGAAGGAGAGTTAAGCGGAGCATGGTCCAGTTGACTTTATCGTATTTCTTCTCCAAATCTAGCTTGAGGATAACAACCGGTGTTCTTTTAGAATTTATAGTATGAAGAGCCTCCTAGATGATGCCAACAACATCCAAAATTTGTCTGTTTAGCAAAAAATCAAACTGCTCCGGAGATACAAACTCCCTAAGAAATGGTTTCAGTCGCTTAGCAATTATCTTAGTAATTAATTTATATAACAAATTGCAGAGTGCAATCGACCGGTAGTCAGCAAAAGATGCTGGCCTTTCAACTTTGGGAATCAATGTAAGATATGTCTTGTTTAATTCCTCCGGGTTCACACCCGACACACGAGTATCTTCAATGGCTTCAACCAACTCCGGCCCTAGAAGATCAAGGAATTTTAGAAAAAACTTGACTGTCTAGCCATTAGGCCCTGGACTTTTGTCCTTGGAAAATACTTTTAGGGCCGCTTCAACTTCTTTCAGAGTGATGGATCAGTAGATATCCAAACCATCCTCGGTAGAAAAATATGAAGGAAAGAGCTTGACAATTTTCAACTGATCATCTATTTGACATGTCCTAGGATCCTTGTATAAGTTAGAAAATTGTTCCTTAGCCACCTGCTTGATAGAGATCTGGTCAAATACCTTATTGTTGTCTAAATCCATAACTTCCCAAGCAGAGTTGCACAGTCATCTTTATTGGCATAGTTATGAAAATAGCGCATATTTTCATAACCTGCCAAAAGACAAAAGGCTCTACTCTTCTATCACGAGGTTTCTTCCTTATGGTAAGAATCCACAAACGTGATGCAAGACAGACTTTAAGCTCTTCCTGGGTTCTTTCCGAACAGGGGTCAAGAAGTAGTTGGCTCTCCAAGTTCAAGATATTCAAATCAAGTATACAGACTTCAGATTCCAGAGATTTTTTCATCTCTTTCTCCCACTTAATAACCCGGGACTGTAGTCTTTGGAGTTTATGCAAAAGAGCTTTTATAGGAGACATAGATGGTTGATTTTCAACGGTGATATGTTACCACATATTCTTCACAAAGGTACAAAAATGCTCCTCGGTCAACCATGTAGGATTGAACTTGAATGGATAAACCACTGGAACCCTTTCAAATTCAACTTGAAGTATTATAGCCCTATGATCCGATATGCCAGTGGATTGATGCCACGACTAGAATTTTCCAACCTTTTCACATAAGGCCTCCGACATGAAGAATCTATCAATCCTTTTAGAAATTTCCAAAGCCCCAGCTCTCTTGTTAGACCATGTGGGGGATAGAACAAAGGGACTGATATCCTGTAGCTTAGAATTCTCAAAAGTGGAAATGAAAAAATCAGACAGAGGGTCACAAGTCCTTCCCTTCCCCCAAACTTCATCCGCAGACCATGTGAAATTTAAGTCCCCCCCATAATCAGATTAGGGAGCAAGAGGAGACCATTGCGGATAGTCATCTCCCAGAATACCCACCGGTTATCATACGGACTATATATATTGATTAAATGGACCGAATCCTTGAAGCCAATGAGTCTTCCAGACAATAGTATACCTGCAATAGTATTATAAGCCTTAAAGTCAGCCACCATAGGGTTCCATGCAACCAGGGATCCACTTGAATGACCAATGGAATCCCTAGCACAAACCCGCCATGACGGCCGTAGATGCAAAAAATAGTCACATGCATTATCCCCCAATGACATCATTTCTTGTAGAAATACAACTACCAGAGCATAATTATCCAGCAATCGTTTGAGAGCGGTGCGTTTTGGGCCCCCGCCTAGCCCCCAAATGTTTAGACTAATGCAGATCATCGGTTCAACTGTAAATGGGTTGCGCTTTATCTAAGAGCCTCAACAGATGAAGTAGGAACAGAACTAGCCGAGGATGGGAGGTCCCTACTAGACAAAGGGATAACCTTAGGGTTTGTGAAGGATTGATCCCAGATCAAATCCTTGGTACCCTTCATATTCCCTTTCCCAACTTTCTTAGGTTTGCGGATGGATACATTGGCCACCCAGATGGCAGAGATAGGGAAACTATTTTCAGAAGAGTCATCGTTGCCATACACCATGAGAGGCAAAAAGGAGGATAGAGAAGGTGAGGGAGCAGGTATCCAGCCACCAAGCGAGGAGACAGGGTCAATCGGTGAGTTGCTCAGAGAGACCAAGTCCTCCAAATGCTTATTCAAAATGGGGAAGGGAGATAGAGAGATATGCAAACTATCTTCGAATGAGGGAGAGTCAGGAACAACTTGAAAATATGAAGATCTAGTATCGTTCCGAACAAAGGTAGAGGTAGAAGGTTTGATTCTGGGGGGTATACATTCCTCCGACATCAGACCCGGTTCAACAGGAGAAGGAAACATGGCAGGACAATCCACCGAAAGGGAAGAGACAACCATGACCTCTCAGGCCGCTAAAGCATTTAAAATATCATCAACAGAAATAAATTTTAACAGTAAGGGGATGGAATGGATAAACTTACCAACAAAGGACAAAGTTGAAACCGAATCTAGTCGAAAAGGAAAGTGGATGTACATCAACTCCGGAGGGGAAGATGACCGAGGAGAATCCCCCACAATCCTAGATTCAGTTCGAGATGTAGCCCGCATGGGACAAGTCACCTTTGAGTGACCTTTTAGTTGACATAGGTGACACCTTAAGGAAACCTTCCAATAATCTAAGCGTTGGATGAAGGAGCCTCTTTCCCATAGTACGTTAAGTTCATCCGACAGGCCTTCGGACAAATCCATGTCAACCAATACCCTTGGCGCAACTCGCTCGAAGCCTAGGAGTTGTTCGTCTTCCATAAGCATGAATGTTCCGATAGAGTTTGCAATGGCCAAGAATCCCTTCAGGTTCTAGCATTGTATGGGGAAATCCGGAAAGATAACCCATAGTTGTCTTCAAAGAAGTTTCTCAGATCTCGAGTCAAACCCTGAATGCCACCACTTAAGAACTAATGATCCTTCCCCCAATATCCAATAGCTAGACTCAATGATATCCCTATCGTCGGATGTGAGGAATTGGAAGAGTGTCCAGCCATTAACAAGTGATAGGACCTTCGGTACAGACTTCAAAAGAGGTTTCCAATGTTCCATAACCCAAGCTAGAACAACATAGCGAGAGGGTTTGAGGTATTCAAACCTTCCAACCAAATCCCGCAGAGAGAGAGCAGACACCATATCCACTGTGACATCCTGACCCAAAATACACAGATTACAAGTACTCTTCACCTTTTCGAAAGATAGATGGTGAGGATGTGAGAAATGAGTGGAGTGTGGTGCCCCTCCCGCTAGATGACTATTAGAGTACCGAGGTATAGACATAGAGGCTGAATGACCTGAGATAGCCGAAGAAACTAAGGAAGAAGGTCCACCGTTCGAACCTGCACTCGGCCTAGAGATATTGAATCTGGCACGTGGGTTGGTGTGAAACCTCGACAAAGAAGTAGAAGAAGACATCGTTAAACCCGTGAAACCCTAGTAGACAGACATGAGGGTAAGCCCTAACCCTAGAAACGGAAATGGTTCCCACTTTTTTTCTTTATGGTTGGTACTATATCTTTTTGTATGGACAGAATTGACTCAAGAGCCCCCTAAACCTCCATGCCAGATGTCTTATGATGCCAAGCGGTCTCCAGGGGAGGAAGAGAGGCCAGGACAAAAAAACTCCATCCACAGTAAACCTGAAACCGTAGACCAAAGGATAAGAAAAGATAATGCCACTGGAAATCGGTCAGGCCCTAATGGCAAAGGGCCCCCACAGAGAAGAAAAAGTCCCAAACCAACCCAGAAAAAATCAGGTGCTGCCATAGCTGACAAACCCTAGAAGGATGCTTATGTTGTCGGTTCAGAAGTAATAGAAACTAGTGAAAGTAAACGTAACAGGGTTTGTCCTGAGAAACAAGCCGAATAACCATCACCTTTCAAAGGGTAGGACCAAAAACCAAATAAACCCAACAAAATAATACCAAAGCCCAAGAATATCGCTTCTGGGGACAGAGAGAAATTTGGCTCAGAAAACAACATGAAGCTTCGGCTAAAATAGTAGAAGTAACAGACATGCCGCCACCCAGAGAGTTCAGGCAAAGGTAGTCATCGAAACAAGCACAAAGCGACACAAAAACGAAGAAAACCAACCGACTCCCCATACATAAGATATACCGGAGAAAGCAAAGATATGACCCCCAGGTCATATAGGAGGTGCTCAAAAAACTTCCGCTACCAATAACCAGTTAGACTACTTTACAAAGGTCAGTAATACCTGGACATGGTCACCGATAACAGTGCAAACCCTCATATGGAAGCTCCGCGGCCAACATTGAAGAATGGATTTAGAATTGGTTAGGACCAACATTGAAGAAGGCCATTGATTTAGATTTGGTTGGGATCAACATTCAAAAATTAAACTTTTTTAATGTATTAATATTTTTTTTAAGAGGTGATAAGATTAAATACTTAAAAATAAGGGGATGGTAAATATATAACAAAATTGGTTTATAAAGAAAATATGGAAGAGGAACGGAAGAAGAAAAATATAGTGATAATTACTTGTATGGAAATTAGAAAATCTATTGAAAACTAAAATATTATTTTGGTTAACTATGGACAACAAAATCCTAACTTGAGATAATTGCTAAAAAGGAAATTTGCAAGGCCTTAGAAGATGCATTATGTGCAAAACTAATGAGGAATTTGTGGACCGCATATTTGTCGATTGTCTTTTTATTAGCGAAGTTTGGAAAAAGAAATTGTAGATTATTAATGAGAAAAATAGATTGCAATATAGGTCCTTGATAGAGTATTTTCATTTGTGGATAGTAGACAAAGTTGTGAAAGTTCACATGGCTCTTCCTTGTTTTGTGATTTGGAGGGTGTGGCTATCTCAAATCAAAATGAGTTTTCAAGGCTTAGGCTTGGAAATTTGACTTCTTATAAAGAGAAACCAATAAGAAATTTAAAAGAGCTTTACATTGATTCTAAACAAACATAGGGTTTATTTGATGTTGTTTGTTAGGGATCCTTAGGTCTATGTGGTGTTAGTGTTTTTTTTTTCTTGAATCAACATCATTGCTTTAAATTAAATTTTGCAGTGGGCCCAGTTACAAACAACATAGTTGAATTGTTTACTATGTTTCTTTTATTAAAGGTGGCAATAGATAAGAGAATTAAAAGTTGAAGTGTTTGGTGGCTCGAAAGTGATGGTAGACAAGAATAATATGAAATCCATAAGTAAAATTTCAGTACTTAAACCTCTCATGTTTTAGTTCTTATAAGTCAAAGAGAGTTATGAAACTATTTCTTTTTCTCATATCTATGAAGAGTTCAACATTGAGGCTTATCAATCTTCAAAGGAAACTTATCAATTGTAGCAAGGAAGCCTTAATGAATAATAATTCAAAGAAGAGAACCGAACTATTGCGATTGTTATATGTTGTTTTGATATAGTTTCTCTCATTTTTTGACTTTTGATTGAATGTAGTAAATAGTTATAGCCCAAGGGTTGTATGAATATATAAACTTTTGTAAATGCTTCCAACAAGGAGCCTATGATGTTAAGAAAGTTATAGGTTAGATAAGTACACAATCTAAAGGAAAAAAATTTAAACTATTATTTTTTAGCCTTAAAAGGAAATAAAAGCCTATGATGTTAAGAAAGTTATAGGTTAGATAAGTAAACAATCTAAAGGAAAAAAATTTAAACTATTATTTTTTAGCCTTAAAAAGATATAAAATGTAGTATTTAATTTCACTTTAAAATATTAATATAGAGATTTTTTTCTCGTAGAAACAAAAACATGTATACACAAAAATACAATCCATCATGACATTACATGTGAGTTTGTATGTTTTTGACTGCCACGTTTAGAGACATTATGCATGTATATGCATATGCTAGGATAAAAAGTGAACAAGCTTAATGTTTTTTACTAGTCTTTTTTAAGAAAAGTTTCGTCTTGATATATCTATTTTTTTGAAATTTCAATGATTTGTGACTTCTTAAAATAAGTTAAAATTTTTAAGGACAAAACTTTATGATCAAATTTTCAATCAATCAAATGAAACTATAATATTTAATAAACTTTTATAAAATTAAAAAAAATTGCAACACTAAACCTCAGTGTTATGGGAAAATCTATATCCTGATGTTAAAGAAGATAATCCATTTTGAGTAATAAATATATAAATGAATGTTGAATAAAATAGATGATAGATTATATTACAATATCTTGGATTTTATATTAGCTATTGCACATTTTCAATGTAAAGGTCACCACTCTTTGATTAATTAATTAATATATATTCATTATATGTTATTTATTATTATTTGTATTTGTATTTATAATATTTTTTTATGTTGATAACATTTCTCTTTTCTTTAGGGAATCTTTGTCTTCAAAGCTGAGAGTGTTGTTGTCCTCTTATTATGGATTGTGTTCGAAGTACTGACTCGAATACAGTAGTCTTGGGTTCATTTCGTTCTATGGATGTAATTTTGGAACTTGTGTTGTAATCTTTTCTACTTAAGTGGTGAGTTTTTGAAACAATATAACTTGTACTAATTTGTTTTCCATGTCGTCTATTGCATTCCAGTTATGAGCAATTGTGTATATTTTTTACTTCCAATTTTTGCACTAGTTGTGGATTGTTTAGTCACATCATTCAAAGATTAAACTTGAGCTATTGGTTTAGAATTGACAAGTGGCTCAGAGACATAATATAATTTAATTGTACCTTCTACAATATTTCTCTTAGTTACACCATTGTGAGGTTGTTCAGTTTCTGATCCATGTTGACTAATTGAGCCTTGTGGAACTTCCCTCTGTTGCTTGTCATTATTGTGTACCTCAGTTTTTTATCCCTTTTGACTAATTGAGCCTTGTGGAAATTCCCTTCATTGCTTCTCATTATTTTGTATCTCCTCAATAACAAGGGTTAGCTCCTTCACAACTGTTGTGGATGAGGCCATTAGTTTACTCGATGTACTTCGTTGTTTATGAGGATTACTAGATCTATAATTTTCCAACCTCTTTATGATAGATTCTATTTTGTAGTTCATCCTTGCGTTCAATTTATAGAATTGTTTTTTTAATTCAGCCATCAACGTTCTAGTATGTGGAGTCATATAATTTGGGGTCATTTCACATTTTATGAAAATTAAAAATATATATTATAATAATAGTTATTAAATAATAATATTATAATATTTTTATTATCATGTCTTACACTTTGGAAAAAACCACAAGTGGTTTTATAAACCGCTTGTGGTTTTACTTCTTTCTTTTTGTCCTTTTTCGTTTTAATGCTTTTTTTCTAGTTTTTTTTTTTTTTACTTTTTTTTCACAAGATTTTCTTACCTTTTTTCTCTTTTTAAGAAACCCACATATGGTTTTCTTTTAAAACCACATGTCGGTTTTAATAGCACTGTAAGACTAAATCCCAATGTTATGGGAAAACGCATATCCACATGTTAAAAAAGAAAATTCATCTTTAATAATAAATATATAGATAAATGTTAAATAAAATAAATGACACATTATATTACAATATTTTGTCTTTTATATTAGTCATTACACATTTTTATGATAAAGATCACTATTTTTCAATTATTTATTTAATTAATATCTATTTATTATATATTATTTATCTCTATTATTATTATTTATATTTATATTATTTTTTTATTTTTATAACTATATTTATTTTCAAATTAATTTATATATAATTTAACCCATTTAATTATTTTCATAAATATCTTTATGTGAATATACTCATACTCAAAAGTTTCTTTAAAATCACTCATATAAAGTCAAAATTCTTTAAAATCACTCAATTGATTATCTACTCTTAAGATTTCTAAAACTTCACTCATACTTCAAAGCCAAAAGTTGAATCGGATATCCTGCTACATGCGAGTAGAGTTAGTATGACTATAATTTATGGTTATGTTATTTTATAGTAAACATTTTAATCTTAAAAAGTGTATACAGCTTCCCATCCTTCTTTCAATGTGACTTGTGACTTTTGGATTTATTTGTTGGTGAAGTTGGTTAGTATTTGGTTTCGCTTATATTTGTAACCATTTTAAGTTGTTTTCACACATCCATGTAAATGTGTTAACAGCTCAATAAGAAAGTTCCATACACTAAAACAAAAAGGTAAAAGGTAATTGTGTGTTAATTTATAGTGTTTGGTTTTGTGTTTTATTATGTGAGTAATAAGTAACTGTGTTAACAACTTAATGAGAAAGTTCCATACACAAACAAAATTTTAATTGTGTGTTAATTTATAGTGTTTGGTTTTGTGTTTTATTATATGAGTAACCATTTTAAGTGTTGTTAACACATTTATGTGGATGTGTTAACAACTCCATGAGAAAGTTCCATACATTGTGTGTTAGTGTATAGTGTTTGGTTTTGTGTTTTATTTCTAATTACTAAGGTTTAGTTCATTTTCAATTAAGTGAATAAGTGGTTTATATATATATATATATATATATATATATATATATATATATGAGTGTATGCATAAAATTTAAAAGACATTTTAAATTTAGAAATAATTGACCTAACCATAAAGAATATAAAATTGAATAATCTTCAATTTCCAATTAAATATTATATCTACATATCCCAATTCAATGTTACAACTATGTATAGAGAAGAAGTTGACATAATTATAGATTCAGTTTGGATGAAAACGTTGAGTATATTCATCCTAAATATTTTTTTTGACATTTTGCTACAAAAATGAGAAGATAACCTTATAGTATTTTCCAATGATGTCAAATTATGAATCTATTTCATTAGGATACCTTAAAGACATCTCAAGAATGATCCTACAAGATAATAAAAAGTTAGTGCAAAAGATGGAGAAAGAAGTTGAAAAGGTTATTGTTAATAAAGACAAAGAACTTTCTTTCCTAAGGAATCATAATCTAGAATTACTTACACAAATTAAGAAATTAAATAACAAAAAGAAATCACTACAAGAAAAGATAGTACAACTTACCAACATTGAATCAAAAGTTGATAAGGAAACTGTCACTAACCTAGTTGTAGTAGAGGAGTCATCATACATTAAAATAGGAACCAAGACAAATCCAATTGACATCCAAAATCAAGAAAGTCCTTATATTGAAATATTATCAACCAATCAATCGCAGAAAGTATCAAAAGATGAAGGTTCGACATACAAAGTGCTTTATTTCCATCCAAATCACAAGAGTCGTTGTGACCAATGGAAACATCAACATGAATGTAAATATCCATACATACAAATTAGAAATCATAATGTTGAAGAAAGTCGACAAACCCAATACAGAGTTTGGAAGCGTAAAACAAGAACTTTCATCCAAACAACTATTCCAAAACAAATTCAAGATGGGAACCTAAATCAAGATCTTGTTATGTTGAAGAGAAGCTTAGTGTTGCAAAAATTGAATTAGGGTGGTTAGGCTCATTCACAATTTGATAGTTCTCTTCAAGACTTAGAATATCATATTGTCTCATATCCTCACCCATCACCAATTCAAGAAGTTGGAATCATAGGACGATATTACAAGCTAGAACAACACATAAGTATTCATAAATATGCTTGGAGGACAAATCATTTTTAAAGGGGAAGGAAATGTAATGTACATAACATATATTAAAACAACAACAACAATTATTATTATTATTATTATTAACCAAGGGTCATGATCAAGGTTCCCTTT
>LPNX010858722.1:54544-200829 GCA_001517045.1 Pseudotsuga menziesii
TTTTTTTTAATTTAATATTTACATTATAGCACAAAACTTGTACAAAGACTTACAGAAATAGTTAGCCTTCTCCTTAGGAGAAAACAACCCATTATCAAGTGCCAGTAGGCCTCTCATAAAGAAAAAACAACCCATAATCAAAATACTGAGAGTTTGACAAAGATAGATGTAGGACTTCCTGTAAACAACTATGTAAGTTGGAAGGAAAGTCTAATTTAACCTAAGCATGCTAGGAGTCATAAAAGGAAACTAAATTATGCAAACTTAATCTTAAAACCAAAATCTTAAACCACTTATTAGAGTAAAAATATTGCTAGAATTAATGCTTCTGTAGGCTCTCCCTCTTCCTTGGTGGAGCTCATAGATTTACATTTGGTACCACTGGTGTTGGTTGTTGTGATTTCATTGGTCTTCATCATGCCTAAATATGTCTCATCATGGCTCTCCTATTTAATCATTACAATGGGAATGGCTTGAATTTTTCCTTCCTTAGGTTGCACTTCATTCCCAAATTCTGAGTCCGAGCCAAAATGAATCCATCCATCCTCCCCATTGGTGGTAAGAAGAGGCGAAAGGAAGTGGAAATGATCTGCAATGTCAGTGCACCATTCAATAAGAACCTGAACCCTATCCCTCGGCTCCAATATTATGGCTTGCATATCTTCCTCGACATCCTTGATGTCATTACAAATGGTCAGCAATGTATCATTCATTGTGGTGAGGTGGTGAGAAAAAACAAGATTGTTATTCTCCTCGTCCTACTTATGTTGGATGATTAAGTGAATCGCATTTGATTATTCCAAAGATGAATAAGATGAAGACATTAAGGAGAAAAATGATGCTTTTGACAATAAAATTGAAATTGTAAGACCTTGGTAAGAATTCAAATTAAAGATTAAAAAACATGGATTAGGGTATGAAATGAATGAGTTTGACTTATATCATATTTCTAATTAATCCCAACTCATTAAGGTTGTGAGTGCAGGTTTACTTGATGATTATATAAAGGCATATCAGTTGATGGAGTCAATATTGGGAAGAAGGATCTTTAGGATCAGGATAACAGTAATAGTTGATTACATAGAATTTGGTGAAGTACATCAGTGGTTCCAACATTGTCATTGAGTTAGTTATACAAAGGTGTGTTATTTTGACCTTAACTTGTGCAATGTTTGTGGGAATAGAAATCGTGTTTCATAAAGGTGTAAAAAGAAAATGAATATTTATAAAAACAAGTACATTTTGGATGGTTAAGTAGATGGATTTGGAAGCCAATTTATTGGAATGTTCTTATCCTCAAGTTCATATATAGGTACAAACATGTTTACTAGAAGAGATTTGTACAAAATATGGGCATGCATGTGAGTAGTTGTTTAGGGCATGACTAGGGCGCACTTAATGTCACAATTAAGTTGAATATCAAGTCTTTGGACTCCACTCAAAGACAATATTGTTACCCTTTTCCTTTTTTAGGGGGGGGGGGCATTATTATTGTTGATTTACAAGTCCCCAGACTTCACACCTTTCAATTGACAAAGAGAAGATATTAATGATGCTTGTAAGATCTCCAGTTTCAAAGTATACCTAGTTTGATTTTAAGGATTATGGTTTACTTAGGATGATGGATTGAGAGTTCAATGATTTCAACATGGATCACACACACATAGTTTTTGGATTAGTTAGTTTGACCTTCAATGCTCGTAGAGACAGTTCAACACTTGGAACCTTTTGATGATTTTCATGATTTTGAGGATATTAGCATGGATGATAGTTTGATGGACTATTTTCCATGTTGAGGATTCATCACTTTTTGAAAATTTCTAACTTGTATCTTTGTTCTTTGTTTGTATAAATAGTTTTATTTTCATGCTTGAGGTTTCTCAACAATTTTTGGTAAGTTATGATTCACTCCTTGTTCAATTATTATTATTATTATTTTAACACACAAGTAGTTTTTTTATATTATAAAGATGTTGAAACATCCAGAAAGTTTACAAAATTTCCTTGAATATCTATCAAAACATAGCTCAAAAGAGATATATCCTGCATCTCCTCAACAACTCGCTGTCTTGATATTTCTACCACATTGACATAAACATATAGACTATTATAGACCCTAGCATAATTCCCAAGTATAAATACAAAAAAAAGCATGAGTAAACAAAACCAAAACAAATACCACCCTATGACATTACTCATCTAGATTTTCTTCAAATTGGCCTGGAGAACTAGATATTTCCATAGAGGTAATATCTAGCTTGTGGATAGATATTCATCAATGATATTTGAACCAACATTTTTATTGGTCCTAGAATGACAACCAAGCAACATATCATGGTCAGGATCAACATTGATTCTCATATTTTCCAGTTGAGCTAGTTGAACAGAGACCTAGTGATCCAAATCATCAAAAGGGTCATCCAACAAAGAAACATGGAATCTTACCTCACTTATAGTAGCCAAGACACCTTCCAGCTACAAATTGGTCCTATACAGAGTGGACTCGATGTCCTATATATCGGCCTTCAAATCCCACAACACCTCAACCAAATTCGTCAGCTCCACCACATCCTCTTCTTTTGTTTTCATAGTTGCTTCAAACTTGAGCCACCCAAATAGTTGCCACACTAGAGTACCTTCTTGAATGTGAAAAGAGACAACAAGAGAAGACAATAGAACCATAAACAAAAACACTTCCTAACTAGAAGAAACCACAAACAAGGGATCTCCAGAAAGACAGACAATGCGCCAAACACCCACAAAATCTCTTCTCCCTACAAAATAGGGTTAAAACTCTTGAATAATCCAACATTTTCCAATAGAATGTTCCATAATATCCATATTAAGTGTAGGGAAAACATACCAATCCCACACAAAAAATTGAGGGAATTCTTTGATGCGCAAGGTTTTAATGCAGTTTATTTGGAATTTGAAACACCCGTAGGTTGCGACCATGCAGGAGGGGTGAGTATTATATGTTGCATCAAAACATTAATACTGCTAGGGGATCCAACGTTGATAATGGACCCCATTTTTAACCAAAGTACCTTCATGATGATTCGAGGCTTGGTTGGAAAGATGATTGGAGAGAGTGTTATTATCCCTTCAAACATGAAAGAGATTAAGTTATGTTATGTCTTTTAAAATATCAATGACTCGGTCATGGATCCTACCAACTATTCAATCTTCTATTTGAACCTTTTCTTGAGTTTGTGACATTATGAGGAGAGAATCCCAAAAGACAAGGATATTCCAAACTAAATTGTGAAGTCAAGACCCCCAAAAAAAGTGTAGCACTTTTCTATGCTATCAGTGGATCTTCACAAGCCCCATTGAGAAGAAATAATCTTGTTTCCTCCAGGATCTAAGAGGATTCATCCCATACCTACCACCCCAATATTTCCTTTCGAGGCTCCATCAAATAAAATCCCATGGAATTGTTGTGATCCAACCATATTTGAAATTCATTCGGTAGCATGTCTATTTTCCATGGTGAAGTTGATGCGATCCACTTCAAATTGAAGTTGGATTCAAGTGAAGTCACTAGTCAAAAATATTGAACCTGTATTTTCTCCACATTGACCTTTAGCGATATGAAACTAACCTCAACTAAGAAGCAACTCACGTAGGAGGGATTTAGCGATAACAATAGTACGCACTATAGGGGTTGAGTTCATTCTTAAAATTTCATTTTTCTTGTATTCCACACTTTCCAGAAAACATATTTGGGGAGAGCACTCCATATTCTATCCATGGAAGGCTCATTGTCTAGAGTTACTAGGAGCTTGTTTTTCCAAGAGAGAACCAAACTACTCCATGTGGAGGGAGGGTATATGTTCCTATTCAAGTCTTAAAAGAGAAAATAAAAAACTTGATGTATACAAGAACAAACAAAGAAGAGATGATTGATTGTTCCTTCCTCATATTTGCATAAGACACATTGAGAGGGGCCCTTAATTTGGATATTTTTCAATTTTTTAATCGTTATAATATTTCCATGGACCAATACCCAACAGAAGGTGTTGATATTAGGGAATCCATCTCGTTTCCATATCTCAGTCCACAATATTGAGAAGGGAGGATGGTATTGTTCTTGTATTAATTTCTCATATCCCTCCTTTGCATTGTATAAGCCATGCTTCCCACATCCCCTACTATCTATGCTTTTTACAAAAATAAGAGTGGCTCCATGAAGATAAGAGAGAAACTAATTGAACTTATATGATAAATGTTGTGGGGTTTCCAATATACACCATCCATTCCTTCTCCCTTATGCATCCCATTTAGATAAATCATATACATATATTATTCCTTAATCACATAACTAGCCTTTGATTATCGAGAGTTTAGGTCTGCTTTATAAAGGGGCATGACCAATATTACTATCATCCCACATTACGACCCTCTTTTCATTCTTAGGAATCAAGAAGACTCCATTTTGATTAAATATTGGGTATCTTTGCAGAGATACCATATTTTTTATCCATTTCCAGCCCACTTAGAATCATCCAGACATTACAGTTTGGGATTCTTAAGTATTTTCTCTGAACAATATCTTTCCACCAATATTTCCCACCCGAGACAAGCCTCCAAAGAAACCCTGCCCCCCCACCATGGAAATATTCATTATCTTTGGGTCTATTATTCCTAACCCACCACAATCATTCAGGCCTTTGACTATGTCCCACTTGAAAAGATGGAATTTACACTGATTTGATTTCCCTCCTTGCCAAAAAAATTTCTGACTATTGTTGCATAGGATTCACATGAACCCATAGGGGCTAAGAGGGAGGAGAATTGAAACATTGGGAGGGAAGAGAGAACTGACCTTATGAGTAAAATTTTCCTTGCAATATTAAGCCATTACATCCCTTAGTACTTCATCTTTTCCTTAATCTTTTGGGATACGTTATGCCATTCCACCATTTTTTCTTTCTTTAAGGATATTGGGAGACCCGAACGTTTAAATAAGGTCCAATTTCTAGTGCCAGCGAACCCAAATATCCATGAGATACAGTGGATAAGAGTTGTGGGTACATTTTGTCTATATGTTTTACTTTTACCTTCATTAACCTTTCCTTTAGAAGCATACAGGAAGGAGTCTAAAGTATGCTTAAACCTCCAAGCATTTATAATATATGCTCCTCCTTGAAATATTGTATCATCAACAAATTGAGCTTGATTAACAACTTCGATTCCATGATATATGAAGATATAAGGCAAGTTTCCATTCTCACACTCAATTTGTTGACATCTGCCCAAAGTTTATGCCATTATCATGGAGAGAAGGAGGAGAGTGGACACCCCTGTTGGAGACCATGCAAAGCTTGAAAAAATGTTACAGGATTGAAATTTACCAAAGGGGTTATCTAGGGATGTTCAATACAAGCCTGAATCCAATGGATAAAAAGAGAGGAAAAATCCAACCGCTCCAATACCACATAAATAAAAATATGTTAAACCCAATCAAATGTGTTTTCCATGTATAGATTAATTCCCATGCCCGACTCCTTTTAAGTTGTACTTGAATGAATAGCCTCCTAGACTAGAATAAGGTTATCCACAATCTTCTTATTGGATACAAACTCCCTTTCTTCCTCAATTTTTTTTTGAAGTAGGGTCTTCAAGCAACTAGCTAGGATCTTGGTGAGAATTTTGTATATGGAGTTACAAGGGGATATTGAACGAAATATAGTGAGAGAGGAGGGTCTTGAATCTTTGGATATCAAGGCTAAAAAAGAGGATTTTATGGCTCCCCCAATCTTATCCTTTCTTCACATCCAATTTAGCATTATGCATAGATCCAGCTTAATGATAGGCTAACATTCACAAAAAAAGCAAATAAAGGAGCCACCCACCTTTGGATATTTATCTAGACGGATACCCCAAATTGCCATTAAGAAATATTACTCACTAATTTCTTGATCTAGAAGCTTATTTTCTTCCTCTTTAATTAGATAGGGAATTCTTTCTAGCATATCTTCCTTATCCATTCCATTGGTCCCTCCTTGCTTTGTGTATAGTTCCTTGAAATGTCGGTGGCCCTCCTTGTGGTGTAAAATTCAATGAAGCATAGGATCATCAAACCTGTAGAATTCAAATGAAGAGTTGTAGAAGAGAGAGAAGAAGCAATTGAGTAACTTAGATCAATAATTCATGGAGAATAAAAACACTCATGAGACCAATCATTGGAATAATAATCATAACCATTAATCAGTATTAATCCACACATATTCAATAAATAATATGTAATACAGTGGTAGTACATATAGGAGAATTTGAATGCTTAAAGAGATCGTTAAATATACCAACATGTACTGACTCAGGAGCTAACTCAGTGTGGGAAAATGAACATTAGATATCCCTAATGCAACTTCAGATCACTAAAGGAGCTCCCAACTAGTTAACTGAAGCGGGTAGGTGAACAAAGGCGCCCTACTCCCCTTGAATAATGGAAACTAGTGTTAGAGACACTGGGAATGATCTAACTGATGGGGATTCGAGCACAATTAGACATAATTGAATACCTACTGGAGTCAACTATTGGACACTGTTGGTGGCACTCTAAGTGGGTTCCTAAATTATACGGATTAATCCATGGAGAACCAAAATTCATGCAGACAGGTGCAATAAGTGGTAGATGTCCAATATATGTGTCCCCCGTGCACTGGTAAAGTGATGAAGACCTATTAACATAGGGAAATAAACAAATAGACTTATGTGGTCAAAGGGAGGGTTAATAATAATCCCAACACCCCCTTTAATACTAGCATTGGACAACCTGGGACCTGGTAATTGAGACCAAATGTCACCCATTACAATCTAGATGTAAAAACTTATTTATCCATGTAAAATGAGGAAAAGGGAGACGTGGGGAAAATACTTCTTAAAAAATGGACAATGAGATACACCATAAATAAATAGATCCAAATCCAAGTAGGTGTTAGCTTAATTAGATGTCTGGGGGGGTTTCTTTTTGGGAAGAATAGGAATATGATCAACTTGATCAGGAACATATACAATTGCATAATAGATTCCGGGACCATGTAGAGAAACTGAGATAATATGACAAAAGAGAAAAAGTGAGTGCTTGTTCAACTTTCCCACCTGATACAAGCCTCTAAAGAACCCCCCCCCCCCCAATGGAAATATTCATTATCTTCGAGTCTATTTTTCCTAACCCTCCACAATCATTCAAGCCTTTGACTATGTCCCGCTTAACAAGATGGAATTTACATTGATTTTATTTCCCTCCTTGCCAAACAAATTTTTGAATGTTGTTGCATAGGATTCACATTACACCTATAGGGGCTAAGAGGGAGGATAATTGAAACATTGGGAGGGAAGAGAGAACTAACCTGATGAGTAAAAATTTCCCTACAATATTAAACCATCACATTCCCTAGGATTTCATCTTTTCCTTAATCTTTTGGGATACTTTATGTCATTCCACCATTTTTTAAGGATATTGGAATACCTAGACATTTAAATAAGGTCCGATTGCCAGTGCCAGAAAAACCAAAGAACCATGAGATACAATGGAGAAGAGTTGTGGGGACATTCCATCCATATATTTTACTTTTACCTTCATTAACCTTTCCTCTAGAAGCATATAGGAAGGAGTCTAAAGTGTGCTTAAATATCCAAGCATTTATAATATATGCTCCTCCTTGAAATATTGTATCATCAACGAACTGGGCTTGATTAATATATTTCATTCCATGAGATATGAATATATAAGGAAAGTTTCCATTCTCACACTCAATTTTTAGACATCTACCCAAAGTTTCTGCCATTATAATGAAGAGAAGGAAGAGAGTGGACACCCATGTCGGAGACCATGCAAAGCTTGAAAAAATGTTGTAGGACTACCATTTACCAAAGGGGTGATCTAAGGTGTTAAATACAAACTTGAATCCAATGGATAAAAAGAGAGGAAAAATACAACCGCTCCAATACGAAATAAATAAAAATATGTCAAACTCGATCAAATTCATTTTCCATATCTAGATTAACCGCCATGCCCGACTCCTTTTAAGTTTTACTTGAATGAATGGCCTCCCGGACCAGAATAAGGTTATCCATAATCTTCTTATTGGAGACAAACTCCATTTGTCCCTAAAAAAAATGAATTAAGGTCTCCAAGTGACTAGCTAGGATCTTGGTGAGAATTTTGCATTCGGAGTTACAAGGGGAGATTGAACGAAATCTAGTGAGAGAGGAGGGTCTTGAATATTTGGATATTAAGTAAGGAGGAGTTTGTGGCTCCCCCAATCTTATCCTTTCTTCACATCCAATTTAGAATTATGCGTACATACACCTTAATTATAGGCCAACATTCACGAAAAAAGTGAATAAAGAATCCATCCATCTTAGGATATTTATCTAGATAGAGACCCCAAATTGCCACTAAGAAATATTCCTCACTAATTTCTTGATCTAGAAGCCTATTTTCTTCCTCTATAATTAGATAGGGAATTCTTTCTAGCATCTCTTCCTTATACATTCCATTGGTCCGTCCTTGCTTTGTGTATAGTTTCTTGAAATGTCGGTGGGCCTCCTCGTGGTGTAAAATTCAATGAAGCATGGGATCATTAGAACTGCTGAATTCAAATGAAGAATTGTAGAAGACAGAGAAGAAGCAATTCAGTAACTCAGATCAATAATTCATGAAGAATAAAAACACTCATGAGACCAATAATTGGAATAATAATCATAACCATTAATCAGTATTAATCCACACATATCTAATAAATAATATGTAATACAATGGTAGTACATATAGGAGAATTAGAATGCCTATAGAGGCAGTTAAATATACCAACCTGGACTGACTTAGGAGCTAAATCCGTGTGGGAAAATGACCACTAGAGCTCACTAATGCAACTTCATATCACTGAAGGAGCTCACAACTAGTTAACTGAATAGGGTAGGTGAACAAATGCGCCCTCTTCCCTTGAATTATGGAAACTAGTGCTAGAGACACTGGGAGTGATCTAACTTACGGGGATAGGAGCACAACTGGAAATAATTGAATACCTACCGGAGTCAACTACTAGTCACTATTGGTGGCACTTCGAGTGGGTTCCTAAATTATAGGGATTAATCCATGGAGCACTAGAATTCATGAAAATAGGCGCAATAAGTGGTAGATGTCCACTAGATGTGTCCCCCATGCACTAGTGAAGTGATGAATATCTCTTAAGCTAGGGAAATAAATAAATATACTTATGTGTTCAAAGGGAGGATTAATAACAATCCCCACATCCCCCTTTAATCCTAAATTTGGAAAACCTGGGTCGTGGTATCTAAGACCAAAGGTCAACCATTACAATCTAAATGTAAAAAATTATTTATCCATGTAAAATGAGGAAAATGGTGAAACTGTATGGGGAAAATCCTTCCTAAAAAATGGACAATGAGATACGCCAAAAATAAACTACTGCAACTCCAAGTAGTTGTGAACTTGATTAGATGTATAGAGATATTTTATCTTGGGAAGAATAGGAATATGCTCAACTTGATCAGGAACATAGACAATTGCATAATAGATTCTGGGACCATGTAGAGAAACTGAGATAATCTGACAAAAGAGAAAAAGTGAGAGCTCATTCAACTTGATCTTGGAATCAGGTCCAAATGAGTCTTGATGTTCTTGATACGTTGAACCATGTGAAGTAAAATCAGTTCCAAATGTGAGGAGCAAGCATCCAAGTGAATGCAAGAGATCTACATATTTTCTAGCACTGTGCGAAGATGAGTATGTGATCGGGTAGGAAGGAGGAGGAGTCCTAGGACCATGGAAAGTGAATGCTTGAGATCCATAATATGATATAGCTTCCAAAATATCTAACGATTCACAAAATTGGATGGACTTCAAGTATATTTCCACCCAAAACATCCATCCATAGATTGGGTGGAAATATACATGGAAACCATGAAGTCACCTTGCCAAAAGAATTTTTCCTACTCTCCTAGTATGTGGAATGCAACAATACAAGAAAGATGTTTAATGGCACATAAGGAGGCACACAAGTCTTCTTCTCTATTTGATCCTAATTATTTGATCATCCCATTGGGTTTCACAGATACAGATAGTTAATTCAAAATGTCTTTGGGATACCCCTATGTTCTGTGATTATGGTTTGATGTGGGAATTTGATATCCATTGAATAAGGATTGGGCTATATTATTTTCATTTTGTGCTTGATGTGGAATTAGTGCCTTTGTTCTCTATGTCATAATGATTTTGGCTAAAAAAGGAATCAGGGTTTTTGTGTTTCTACTGCCCTCTTAGAACGTCGTATGTTTTGGAACGATAATTTGGCTATTTTGTGGCTTAAATGATTTAATAAAGGAAATGGATCTTAGTATCGTTGGCCTTATTGGAGAATGGATAACTTGGGTGTCATTACATCTTGGGTGTTTTCAATTCACTAGTGGAGTAATTTCAAGGAAATGAATTTACCCGGCCAACCATGCATTGGTGGCCCTCCTTCTAGCGCCAGAAACTGTTGAGGCCAGGAAATTCACAGGCAACAACAGCAAGGGATTCTCCCCAGTCAATGTTCCCAACTAGCCCATGACTGTTTGGTATAGGGAATCCGTCGGGTTTGCGGTTCGGCTACCGTAGGTCAAGTAACAAAAACAAAGGGTTTTACCAGTTGCGGCCCGGTCCACCATGTATATTTTTGTATTTTTGACTTTCAGTATGATATGCAAATGCCTATCTAAGATGCAGATTGATAAAGAATACAAGAAGTGGTCACAATGTGATGCGCAGGTTCTTACCTCTCGTCTTAGACTCTCTCGCATCTAAATCACACACAACTGAAACGAAATTAACTAAGCTGTCCCTAGGGAGCTAGATTATCAATTCATGAGTAATGTCATACTGTTCATATGTTAAGATAAATCGCAGGTAGCTGTTCTTAGAATCAAAACACATAAACATGAATAAAGATATGCACAACAAGATAGCTCGTCATCTGTTAAAACATTCATTACTCATAGTGGAAATTATCACAAAATGAACCAGAGAACATTCATATAAGAACATAGGTTCAGAGAGTTAGAACGATCTCATGCTTAATGAAACACAGTTGAAAACGAAATAGTTCCCCTTCAACATTGTTCATTTCATCACATTTGAACATTCCACAAAGCACTTTCTCCAACAGGCAAAATTGTAATTTTATTATTGCAAAACGAAGTAGTTCCTCTTACAACAAGTAGTTCACAAGTTTCTCTGGGAAAAATCCCCCCATCTTATCTAATTCTTCTATATTTAATACAAAAGCAAAACTATTGGGCTGCCCATAAATGACTCTTGGGCTTCCCCAACGCTTCACCTCCCACTCTTTTCTTACATTAAGTGCTTATAGAATTTACAATATATTACAATAAAGCAAACAAATAAAGCACTTATGAGGAGGGCCCCACTTGACTGTTCAAGAACATCTTCCATGCTGAAGCTTCTAAGGCAATGTTTTCGAACTCAGAAGGTTCTAAGAAACGAATATTGATATCAAATTTAGCGGCCTGATTTCTTATTGCTTCGATCCTGGCTGAGCTCAGGCGTAGTTGATCCTCTAGCAACTGTACACTAACTGCTGAATGAGCTACCTCATTTATCAGGGTCTGCTCGTCTAGGGCCTTGATGTGCTGAATCCTTTGCTCAGCTTCCTGATATCTATTCTGCAACATCTCCAAAAATAGGTTGTGGTCTGGAAAGGTGTCCATCCTTCGTTCAACAGCAACTTGGAAACGATTGTAAGTAATCAAAAGCCTCCTACAGAACTCTGTACAAGCTCCCTTTTTCTTCTTTACAACCTTCTTGAATTCTTCGGCTGTGTTTATGGAAAACTCCAATAAATCATAGTCTTTTCTAAGGCCTTGTTGATCTTTTACTGGCAGGTCTGCAGGGACCTCCTCGTTGGCCTCTAATCTTGCCGTTATTCCCATCAGGACTTCTAAAATGTCATGTGATCTGTCCACAAAATACGAAGAAGTTTCCAAAATTTATTCTAGTCTATTGTCTACCTGCGCAACCTTGCACCTTTCTTCTTCTATTGATACCTGCAACTGGTGCATCTTGCTGCTTTGTGCTAAAACGTGTTCCTTGAAAGGCTGAAGGTTGACTTGTTGCTCCCTGGCCTCTTCTAGAGCTACCGCTAATGAAGTAAATTATTCTTTAAGTTTTGTTGTCTGCACCTGAGATTGCCTCTCTGACTCTTCCAAGGCAGCGTTCTGTAACTCTAGCTCCCCTATCTTACCCAGCAGCTGATCCTTTTCTGTATGTAGACTTTCACATCTCGCTTTCAACCCATCCTTTTCAGTCCTTAGCCCCTTACATTCCTGTTGCATATTTTCTAGACTTTCCTGGGTAACCTCCAAATATCTCTTCTCCACTTGGAGGAACTGGAGCTCGGCTTTTGAAGACTTTATTTCACGTTGCATGTCTTCAAATTTCCTTTTCAATTTACCACTTTCTTCTCTCTCCCTTCTTAGGGTATCTTTTAGTTGGGCAGCATATTTCTTTGACTGTTCAAGATCAGTCATTATCCGATCCACATTGTCCTTAGAAGCATGGATCAATGCTGCTCCAGCTCTGATAGTGAATCTTGGGTCTTTGTTTGTCCCATACACTATGGTTGTATCATTTATCATTTTTCCCACCTTTAGTGGTGATTTTCTTTTTGAATCTTCTTCTTAATGCAATTAAGTTTTCTGCATTTCGAAAAATGGATTCGTCTTTGTCCCAGTGGCATGTATACTCAAAATGTACATTTTCTTCCCTGCAGTGCTTTGCCACTTTATTCCGGGAATCATTCCTGTGGAAATTTATTTCCCCAAAATGGAATTTCCCCAATTCTTCTACAAATTCATCAGCTTTCTTGACTCTTGTGAACTTATAGCTTCCTAACCTGAATGGTAAGGGAGGATAAGTTGCCTTCTTATGTTCAAATAAAAATCTCCCTATACCATCCAAGAAGACATGTCTAACTGCTTCCTTGTGTACCACATAATCAGTGGCATATTTTGGAAGTAGTGAAGGTGCTCTTAAGCATCCATACATTCTGATATACAGTCCGTCCTCCATTAAGTAGTAATCCTCATATTCTTCAATAACCTCCAGTGATTCCTCCGACATGCAGTTGCATTCTTTTAAGAAAATCAATGTATATAATGGCATAATGAAGTGTTCACACACTTCTCTATAGTCACTGTGGTACTTATGTGCCCACAGTGGCTTGTAAGCTGAGTAGACTGGTGTTCTCTCTCGGTCCCAAATACACCTCATATTCGGGAAGGGTTGGTTGCACAGTATGCCATCAATTAGTATAGAGCTCATATAGAACTTTGATCTCTTCTAGGACACCCCTCCTAATGCTGAAGCAATGCAGGCTGAGAGGTTGTTTGATATAATGTTCGCCCAGTTGAAAACGGTACCTTGGGTTGCAACATAGAAGATGATAGGCACCCACCCCAACTTAAAACTTTTACCGTGGGCTCTCCCGAAAATCCTGTTCAGCATTAAGGCAATGAATCTATAGGGGGTCATTAAGGTGGCAGTATCATATTCCCCTGATGGCCTAGTTCTGAAACTCTTTCCAGGTATCAACATTCTTTTCAGTGTCTCAACTAGGTCCAGATTGATTTTATTTAGCCAGTCTTCAGTCAAATACACCTGTGCTTCCGATAAGTGGTAGTCCAATCATACGTAACCAGTACTATAAGCAGCATAACCCTGTTTTTCAACATTGGCCAAAATCATTATAGTTACATCTGCCCTAGGTAGAATCCATCCAATCACCTTTGAGCACAGGAAAAGCTCAGGTCTGGTAGCAACCCTCATCAGAGCATATCTCTCTATATTTGCATATATAGTTTCTTCCTCGAAACCTGTATCAAGTACCTCCCAATGTGTTATCAGTCTGTAGATTTCCCCCCTTTTATATTCAGGTTCCACACCCACTATGCATCTGGTGTCTTCGTAAGTGTATTCAACCTTGGTTACAATTTCGACATCGAGTTCCTCCTCCACTATAGGAGCCTTCTTCTTCTATCGTTTAGACATCTCGAATTCGGAAGGATTTCCTTGTCATACACAAAATCCTTTAGGTTCTAATGAGCCATTTCTAAATAATATTCAAAGAATGAAGAAAAATTGCATGAGCATTTAGCTCGTTTAGGCTAATCATGATTACGGCTATGAAAAATAAACAAACAATATTTAAATACCAAGTGTTCCTGCACAACCACGAATCTGCAAAAGAACTAAAACCTACCCAGGACTAAAAATTGCGTAATTGACTCATAAAGTTGTGGCCTCACTAAAATGAGGAAAATCCCCCCCCCCCCCGGTCAATGAGAACAGTCTCGACTACCCTCGGCACTATTAGATAAATCATCCGCATTCCCAATTTCATCCTAAGGAGGGTGTAACGTCAAAACCGCGACCCTGGTCCACAAGAAATGCGAGCAACCCAAAGACTGGGAACCCAAAACCACGAATCTTCGAAATAAACAAGAAAACACCCTTCTCCTGCAACTAACAGGGAACTACCCTCCCTGGACGGCCATACACAGATTGGGGAAAACTGGTGCAGACAGCGTAATACCCGTCTGCACTTGTTTTCCAAGCAGTCGGGTGCGGGTCGCAAACTCATAATGGCTGCGAATTTAATCATTAATCAAACAAAAACCCCCCACCAGCCAGCCATATCGTCTACATAGACTATATATAAACACTAAAAATGTAAAACTAGGTATCCATTAATCGCAGAGGTGGGAACTAACCAAGGGCGACAAACTCAGTTCAACCATTCGAATGGACAAGGTAGAATGGGAATAAAGGCCTCCTCGACAATGGGCTGTGCGACTGGAGAGAAAAATCCACAAACCTCCATGGTGCAGCCACCTAGGAACGAGGTACCAATAGCGAGTATGATATTCTGCTCGAAATGATAACGACAGCGTGGGCCACAAGTTCGTAGAAATAATAATAGAAAATTAAAACCCCAACCCCCAAATATATACATCCAGGTAAACAAATAATCGGCGGGAAAAATAAGACCATCGGGCAGCAAAATGACTACGGGATTCGGCGATCATGTCAACAGCATCTCTGCAACGGCGGATGATGAAACGACTATGAGATCCGCAGTGGTATCGGAGTTCACCAGACTAAGACCTTGGACCAATAGTTGGTTGAAGAGCCGCAAAAGCGGAAACCATAAAGACACCGAGTTCTGCAGACCAGTCAAAATCAAAGGTAAGATAAACATGACTTAAGCGAAGAAAATATCGGCCAAGCGGAAAACATAAATCAAACTATATCGGAAGAATAGTGCTTTCTAGAGCCGCAACGGTGGAAGTTAAAAAGACTAAGGATTTGCGAATCAAAATGGCGGGGATCGGAAGAGGTTAATACAAACATTGAGGGGCTCGCAATACATCATCCGCAACGGCGAAAACTGTAGAGTCAACAATTTCCGACGGTATTCTGATAAGGCCGCCGATAATGAGAAAAATAAAAGTGAAGCGCATCAGAAAAATATAGACTATGGATCAGATCGTCTCTCAACTACATCTCCGCAACGGTGGGCGCGCAGTTAACTTCATTTCCGATCCATAGTCTTGACAACTTCCGATGGTGGGGTAAGAACTCAAAGCAAGCCGCAGACAACATTAACAACATTTGCATAAATATGTTCCTTCCACAAACAACAGCAAAATCAAGCAAACTCAACAAGATGAGCAAAACAAGATAAAAAGGAGGGTCCCGAAATTTTTAGAATTTTGGGAAATTGTTGCAGCTGCAACAATTGGCGACTACCTGGTGAACCCCATATTTCTGAATCAACTTTTATCCTAGTAGAAGACTGTTTAATCATTAAACCCATAAGTTGAATTTTTCTAGATACTCGTATTCCTAAAATGGCAAACATATGCATTTCAATCATTGATGACGGTCCATTTTTTGGGAAATGGGAACACCAAAATATTCAAAGTCTGGATAACTCTTTTGAGGCTTAATAGGTGAGTTTATTTTACTTATGTCTTTGGGTAGTTTCTAGATTGGACACCACGGGATCGTAACATATGATAAACATAAATATTCATTTGTTCCTCATTCCCATGCCAATTGCACTTTTGTGCCCTTTGAACTTTTGTTCTTTTGAGTCCTCCATATGCCTTTCTTCTTGAATTTTATTCAGGCTCTTCTATCCATAGTGTCCTTTTGTGTGAGAGATGTATTTACTTTTCAGCTCACAGACAGAGAAGAACTTTTGGCAAATTGGTATTCACGTTTTGATACTTTGCTTTGATATGTATTGCTTCTTTTAGGATTTTTGACTCTTGACAGCCTCTAGGCTTTTTAAATCATGGCATGGGATCATTTATATATAATAAATTGTTTACCTTGCTTCCTTTCCGTGGGTCCTTTTCTATCACCCCCTAGGACATCTTAGATGTGAAGTGGATGGAGCCTTGAAATAGTATTCTAGACCTTCTGATTCTGAGTTATTTCAGGGATTAAGCAGGACTTCAATGAGCATATAGCCATTTAGGAAAACTACTTACTAGAAAGAATTCTATCAGTTCAACCAAGAATGCACAATCCTATCCCAAATATCTCAGTTAATCAAGAACCCTGATGTCTTCCATGCAACCAATAGTTTGCCTCTTTTAATCAAAATAAACCAAAAGTAAAAAAAAAAACCTGAGAACCAACCACTAGCTGACCAGTTCTCTGCCACCCCTAAAAATCTATCAACTTACGAGTCAAGGGGTTAGGCTCGATTGCAGATGTGAAATACCTATCCATTATCTAATTCTACTATTTTTGAAACAGAAATTGCGTCTACCAATTTACAATCAACCTCAATAGCCCGTGAACATTGAAGGAGATCAGGCTGAGTATTAGCTATATTGCTGGCTTCTTCAAACTCCATTAGATAATTCCCCAAAATAGAATTTGCTGATTCCTTTTCTTCTTCCAACTTAGTGATAGTGTGTTTCATGTAAGGTTCCCTTAGGATTTTGATTCAGTTTGGGACCCCTTTATGAGGCAGCCATAAATGTGACCAGTCGGAAGCAAAATACCCCCTTAACCTTGCGAACCAGTCTCGGTTCAAAATAAGTCCATACCCATCAGGTATGTCTGCCACCACAATATCAATATATTGACATATCTTATCATTTGCAGATAAACGAATGAGAACATTCTCCATTTCCCCGACTATTTTGACATTAATTTTGTCTAATTGAGTAACTTCCCAAGCAGTAGGTTTTGGTTGTCCATTAATTTTTTTGTAGACTGCGAGTGGCATAACATTCACTGATGATCCGGAATCTACCAAACAATTATGAACCTTATGGTTCAGAATTTCCAAAGTCAAAAGGAAAGGTGGGGTTTTAAACCTAGATTTACCTTCCCCAATTGATTCAACATCTTCCTCCACAGGTTGGTTTTCGGTGGGTATCTCTTCCTCGGGATTTTCAGGCCTTTTAGTATTTTCTTTGTTAACACCTGCTTGGTCTTCCATAGGCTTAACAGGCTTGTTGATTTGCTTCGGATCTTGGCTAATAATGGTGATTTCAGCCACTTTTCCATCAACATTGTTCTTTGGTTGTTTCCTGACATTGTCTTAAAAATTCTTAATCTTTAAGATCATTGAATTGTCTTTATTTACCAAATCCGGGCCTTTTGTTGTCGTTTTAATTTCAGGTATACTTTCAGATTTCAGAGTACTTCTTTCTGTATCAAAAAGTGAGACACAATCCCATAAAAACATGGCATCATCCTCTTGTTTTTCTGTGGTCTTACTACCCTTTTCCTCTTCATCACTGTCCTCAGTTAATTTAGAATCCAACAATTGATTCATCACCAATGTTATTGACTTTATCCATTGAGGACAATTCTTTTCAAAATGGGGTTGTTGATGGAAAGTACAAAAATTATCCATCCCTACCTCTGTTAAATTTATCGACGCTGAACTGTATGGAGGAGGTTTGGGTTGGTTGTCATCCTCTCTTTTTTTGTAATAAGGCTTATATGCTTTCCGAACCTCCTTTTCTTTTTCCAGATCTATTATTCTATTGGATAGCTTTTGCATCATTTTTAACATCCCCTCACAATCATGTGATTGTTCCTCTTTAGGTTTAGACAGCAATAAGGCTCTCTTGCAGGAAGTTTTTTCTCCAGACTGCTCAGGATAATCTTCTATACTTTCCTTTTCAGCCTCTACTCTTTCTGCTTCTTCTTAAGTCTCTGATAACGCAGGCTTAACTTGAGCTTTTGCGAATATAGCCAAGTCAGGACCTAAAGCTGAGGTATAATACTCAATCAGAACTTTGTCCCAGGGCTTATCAGTTGCAGAGAAGTTCTTAAGGTAAGCAGAAAATCTTTGAGTAAAATTGTGTACCTTCTCTTTCCTTTCTTTTTTTAAATCACCTAAACCTTTCATTAGTGCTACATGCGTCTTTTGGGCTGCATACTTACTTCTGAAAATCCTTTCAAAAGTATCCCAGTCTGGGATAGAATTTGCAGGAAAACCAAAGTACCATGATGCTGCCGTTCCTTTTAGGGTGTGTGGAAAAAGTCTACAAACTACATCCTCATGTTCCCCAGCCCTTAATCCTTCTATTTCCAAATAGAAACTTTTCAAATGGTCATCTACTACAACCTTCTCATTTAGATCAAACTTAGGCAACATCTTCTCAAAAGCTTTAGGTAATTCATGCAACGGAGGAGTTAAGTTCAAGGGTGATCTGGCTTTCCAAGCCGGTGGCGGATTTGGTGGGTTAAGTGGCTGATTCACATTTACACCTGCCATGAGTCTGGGTGGAGAGTGAGGAGGTGAAGGAACAGGAGTATGCACAGGAAAACAATACGGTGTGTCTAGGCCTACTTGATTCAAAGGTTGGATAACTTCCTGTAACGCTACTTCTACTAACTCTTCCAAATCTCCAACCAACACTAAATCTTCCAAGATGGGGCGATCTTTATTCTTGTATTCTCTTCGGGGTAAATCAGGGATAGTGGGTAATTCTCCAATGCTCTTTACATAGGCCGGTGCATGTCTTCTCAGATCATTGACTACTTGGTTGTCTACAGAAAACAAATGTTCTCTATTCTCTTCAGTATGTGGGTCAAGAAATAAACTGCTTTCAAAACTATCACTGGTGGAGTAATTTCGAGGAAATGAATTTCCCCGGCCAGCCATGCACTGGTGGCCCTCCTTCTAGCGCCAGAAACTATTGAGGCTTGGAAATTCGCAGGCAACAACAACAATGGATTCTCCGCAGTCAACATTCCTAACTACCCCGTGACTGTTTGGTATAGGGAATCCGTCCGGTTTGCGGTCCGGCTACCATAGGTCAAGTAACAAAAACAAAGGGTTTTATCGGTTGCGGCCTGGTCCACCGTGTATATTTTTGTATTTTTGACTTTAAGTATGATATGCAAGTGCCTATCTAAGATGCATATTGATAAAGAATACGAGGAGTGGTCACAATGTGATGCACAGGTTCTTACCTCTCGTCTTAGACTCTCTCGCATCTAAATCACACACAACTGAAACGAAATTAACTAAGCTGTCGTTAGGGAGCTAGATTATCAATTCATGAGTAATGTCATACTGTTCATATGTTAAGATAAATCACAGGTAGTTGTTATTAGAATCAAAACACATAAACATGAATAAAGATATGCACAAGAAGATAGCTCATCATCTGTTAAAACATTCATTACTCACAGTGGAAATTATCACAAAATGAACCACAGAACATTCATATAAGAACATAGGTTCAGAGAGTTAGAACAATCTCACAGTTAATGAAACACAGCTGAGAACGAAATAGTTCCCCTTCAACATTGTTCATTTCATCACATTTGAACATTCCACACAGCACTTTCTCCAAAAGGAAAAATTGTAATTTTATTATTGCAAAACGAAGTAGTTCCTCTTACAACAAGTAGTTCACAAGTTTCTCCGGGAAAAAGCCCCCTCTCTTATCTAATTCTTCTATATTTATTACAAAAGCAAAACTGTTGGGCTGCCCACAAATGACTCTTGGGCTTCCCCAACGCTTCACCTCCCACTCTTTTCTTACATTAAGTGCTTATAGAATTTACAATATATTAATATAAAGCAAACAAATAAAGCACTTATGAGGAGGGCCCCACTTGACTTTTCAAGAACTTCTTCCATGTTGAAGCTTCTGAGGCAATGTTTTCGAACTCAGAAGGTTCTAAAAAATGAATATTGATTTCAAATTTAGCGGCCTGATTTCTTATTGCTTCGATCCTGGCTGAGCTCAGGCGTAGTTAATCCTCTAGCAACTGTACACTAACTACTGAATGAGCTACCTCATTTCTCAGGGCTTGCTCGTCTAGGGCCTTGATGTGCTGAATCCTTTGCTCATCTTCCTGATATCTATTGTGCAACATCTCCAAAAACAGGTTGTGGTCTGGAAAGGTGTCCATCCTCCGTTCAGCAGCAACCTAGCAACGATTTTAAGTAATCAAAATCCTCCTGCAGAACTCTATACAAGCTCCCTTTGTCTTCTTTACATCCTTCTTGAATTCTTCGGCTGTGTTTATGGCAAACTCCAATAAATCATAGTCTTGTCTCAGGCCTTGCTGATCTTTTACTAGCAGGTTTGTAGGGACCTCCTCGTTGGCCTCTTATCTTGCCATTCTTCCTGTCAAGACTTCTAAAATGTCCTGTGATCTATCCACAAAATACGAAAAAGTTTCCAAAATTTATTCTAGTCTATTGTCTACCTACGCAACCTTGCACCTTTCTTCTTCTATTGATACCTGCAACTAGTGCATCTTTCTCCTTTGTGCTAAAACGTGTTCCTTGAAAGGCTGAAGGTTGACTTGTTGCTCCCTGGCCTCTTCTAGAGCTCCTGCTAATGAAGTAACTTGTTCTTTAAGTTCTGCTATCTGCACCTGAGATTGCCTCTCTGACTCTTCCAAGGCAGCGTTCTGTAACTCCAGCTCCCCTATCTTACCCAGCAGCTGATCCTTTTCTGTATGGAGACTTTCACATCTCGCTTTCAACCCATCCTTTTCAGTCCTTAGCCCCTTACATTCCTGTTGCATCTTTTCTAGACTTTCCTGGGCAACCTCCAAAGATCTCTTCTCCACTTGGAGGAATTGGAGCTCGGATTTTGAAGACTTTATTTCACGTTGCATGTCTTCAAATTTCCTTTTCAATTTACCACTTTCTTCTCTCTCCCTTCTTAGGGTATATTTTAGTTGGGCAGCAGATTTCTTTGACTGTTCAAGATCAGTCATTATCCAATCCACATTGTCCTTAGAAGCATGGATCAATGCTGCTCCAGCTCTGATAGTGAATCTTGGGTCTTTGTCTGTCCCATACACTACGGTTGTATCATTTATCATTTTTCCCGCCTTTAGTGGTGATTTTCTTTTTGAATCTTCTTCTTAATGCAGTTAAGTTTTCTGCATTTTAGAAAATAGATTCGTCTTTGTCCCAGTGGCATGTATACTCAAAATGTACATTTGCTTCCCTGCAGTGCTCTGCCACTTTATTCCGAGAATCATTCCTATGGAGATTTATTTCCCCAAAATGGAATTTCCCCAATTCTTCTACAAATTCATCAGCTTTCTTGACTCTTGTGAACTTATAGCTTCCCAACATGAATGGTAAGGGAGGATAAGTTTCCTTCTTATGTTCAAATAAAAATCTCCCTATACCATCCAAGAAGACCTGTCTAACTACATCCTTGTGTACCACATAATCAGTGACATATTTTGGTAGTAGTGAAGGTGCTCTTGAGCATCCATACATTCTGATATATAGTCCGTCCTCCGTTAAGTAGTAATCCGCATATTCTTCAATAACCTCCAGTGCTTCCTCCAACATGCAGTTGCATTCTTTTAAGAAAATAAATGTATATAATGGCATAATGAAGTGTTCACACACTTCTCTATAGTCACTGTGGTACTTATGTGCCCATAGTGGCTTGTAAGCTGAGTAGACTGGTGTTCTCTCTCGGTCCCAAATACACCTCAGATTCGGGAAGGGTTGGTTGCATAGTATGCAATCAATTAGTATAGAGCTCATATAGAACTTTGATCTCTTCTGGGACACCCCTCCTAATGATGAAGCAATGTAGGCCGAGAGGCTATTTGATATAATGTTCACCCAGTTGAAAATGGTACCTTGGGTTGCAACATAGAAGATGATAGGCACTCACCCCAACTTAAAACTTTTACCATGGGCTCTCCCAAAAATCCTGTTCAGCATTAAGGAAATGAATCTATAGGGGGTCCTTAAGGTGGCAGTATCATATTCCCCTGATGGCCTAGTTTTGAAACTCTTGCCAGGTATCAACATTCTTTTCAGTGTCTCAACTAGGTCCAGATTGATTTTCTTTAGCCAGTCTTCAGTCAAATACACCTGTGCTTCCGATAAGTGGTAGGTCAGTGATACGTAACCAAGGCTATAAGCAACATAAACCTGTTTTTCAACGTTGGCCAAAATCATGGTAGTTACATATGCCCTGGGCAGAATCCATCCAATCACCTCTGAGCACGGGAAAAGCTCAGATCTGGTAGCAACCCTCATCAGAGCAGATCTCTCTATATTTGCATATATAGTTTCTTCCTTGAAACCTGTATCAGGTACCTCCCGATGTGTTATCAGTTTGTAGATTTTCCCCCATTTATATTCAGGTTCCACACCCACTATGCATCTGGTGTCTTTGTAAGTGTATTCAACTTTGGTAACAATTTTGACATCGGGTTCCTCCTCCACTATAGGAGCCTTCTTCTTCTGCCGTTTAGACATCTCGAATTCGGAAGGATCTCCCTGTCATACACAAAATATTTTAGGTTCTAATGAGCCATTTCTAAATAATATTCAAAGAATGAAGAAAAACTACATGAGCATTTACCTCGTTTAGGCTAATCATGATTACGGCTATGAAAAATAAACAAACAATATTTAAATACCAAGTGTTCCTGCACAACCACGAATATGCAAAAGAACCAAAACCTGCCCAGGACTAAAAATTGCATAATCGACTCATAAAGTCGTGGCCTCGCTAAAATGAGGAAACCCCCCCCCGTCAAGGAGAACATTCTTGACTACCCTCGGCACTATCAGATAAATCATCCACATTCCCAATTTCATCCTAAGCAGGGTGTAACCTCAAAACCGCGACCCTGGTCCACAAGAAATGCGAGCGACCCAAATACTAGGAACCCAAAACCTACGAATCTTTGAAATAAACAAGAAAACACCCTTCTCCTGCAACTAACAGGGAACTACCCTCCCTAGACGGCCATACACAGACTGGGGAAAAATGGTGCAGACAGCGTAACGCCTGTCTGCACCGATTTTCCAAGCAATCGGGTGCGGGTCGCAAACTCATAACGACTGTGAATTTAATCATTAAGCAAACAAAAACCCCCCACCGGCCAGCCATATCATCTACATAGACTATATATAAACGCTGAAAACGTAAAACTAGGTATCCATTAACCGCAGAGGTGGGAACTAACCAAGGGCGACAAACTTAGTTCAACCATTCGAACGAACAAGGTAGAATGGGAATAAAGGCCTACCCGATAATGTACTGTGTGAGTGGCAAGAAAAATCCGCAAACCTCCATGGCAGAGCCACCTAGGAATGAGGTACCGATAGCGAGTACGATATTCTACTCGAAACGATAACGACAGCGCGGGCCACAAGTTCGCAGAAATAATAATGGAAAAATAAAACCCCAACCCCCAAATATATACATTCGGGTAAACAAATAATTGGCGGGAAAAATAAGATCATCAGGCGGCAAAATGACTACGGGATTTGGAGATCATGTCAGTAGCATCTCCGCAACAGCGAATGATGAAACGACTATGAGATCCGCAGTGGTATCAGAGTTCACCACACTAAGACCTTGGACCATTAGTTGGTTGAAGAGCCGCAACAGCGGAAACCATAAAGACACCGAGTTCCGCAAACCAATCAAAATTGGAGGTAAGATAAACATGACTTAAGCGAAAAAAATATCGGCCAAGCGGAAAACATAAATCAAACTATATCGGAAGAATAGTGCTTTCTAGAGCCGAAACGACGGAAGTTAAAAAGACTAAGGATTTGCGAATCAAAATGGCGAGGATCAGAAGAGGTTAATACAAACATCGGGGGGAGGGGGCTCGCAATACATCATCTGCAACGGCGGAAACTGTAGAGTCAACAATTTTCGACAGTATTCCAATAAGGCCGCCGATAATGAGAAAAATATAAGTGAAATGCATCGAAAAAATATAGACTATGGATCGGACCGTCTCTCAACTACATCTCCGCAACGACAGGCGCACAGTTAACTGCATTTTTGATCCATAGTCTTGACAACTTTCGATGGCGGGGTAAGAACTCAAAGCAAGCTGTAGACAACATTAACAACATTTGCATAAAGATGTTCCTTGCACAAACAACAACAAAATCAAGCAAACTCAACAATTTGAGCAAAACAAGATAAAATGGAGGGTCCCGAAATTTTTAGAATTTTGGGAAATTATTGCAACTGCAACAAGACCATACCACATTGATTCCAGCTTCCCTTTCCCAAGTTTATCATGTTTCTTATCGTAAGTCAGAACCATATCGCCTTTATTAAAAACACGAGGTTGAACTGAATTATCATATTGAACCTTGATTCGTTTCTTGTGCAACTCATTAGCCAAAGGGGAATCTCATCGTGTCTCTTCAAGGTTAGTTAGATAAAGAAAATGTTCTTCCTCAATAGAAGTGTTGGGTAGAAGCTCAACAAATAGCTTCAATAACGGAATTTCCCATTCGATAGTTAGAACAACTTCCATTTCTTAGACCAATTGGAAAGGTGTGAAACCGATCATTGTTTTCACAGAAGTTATATAGGCCCAAAGTGTAGAGAATAGAGTTAAATGCCAATTTGATTTATGTTCTCCAACCATCCTATGAAGCATAGTCTTAAGGACCTTGTTAATGGCCTCAACTTGGCCATTAGCTTGTGGATAGTAGGGGGTTGAGTTTTCATGATGAAAACCTAACTTGGCACTCAGCTCAGCCATAATATCATTACAGAAATGGGATCCGTGATCAGTCTCTATGGCCTGTGGAACTCCAAACCTAGCAATGACGTGATTAAAGAAGAAGAGGGTGAAGTCTTTCCATCCTCGGCATATGTAGGAATTTCCTCAACCCATTTTGTGAAATAATCAACAACTACAATTATGTAACCATGCCCCTTGACTGAGGTAGGCTTACAATGCATAAATTCAATCCTCCATTTGGAAATAGGGCCAATGACAATGACGGGGTGTAATGGAGCAGGGTGGGTGTGCTTTTTCGGATAAAAAAGCTGATAGGGTGGGAATTTTTTGACCACTTCATGGAAATACATGAAGATCGAGGGACAAAAGTACCCAACACAAAAAAAACTTGAGTTGTAGCCATACCAGAAAGATGGCCTCCACATTCTCTAGAGTGCCAGTCATTTAGGACTTGTTCATCCTCGTCATGAGTAAGACATCGTTAGAGAATTGAATCGATACCGCGTCAATATATAGTATCATTGAGAATGAGATAATACTTAGCGTGGTGGTGAATGTGTCAAGGATCATCGCGAGATAGATTGGGATGAAATATTTGATTTTGGAGATATATGATCAAATCTCCATACCATGGGTTAGTTGTGCTAATCAAGAACAAGAATTCATCTGGAAATGAATCATTGGGCTCAGTTTTCATGAGACCATGGGGAAGGTCAAACATCAACTCCGTGAAGACTAATGAATTCTTGGAAGTGGTCTTAGCAAACTCAAGGTCAAATTCTTGCAAGATAACGATCCAACGAGAATATTTTACCCCTAGTACCTGACGAGTCAAAATGTAGTACATAGGGTTTTGATATGCGAGTACAATAGTGGTGTGAAGTAGGATGTAATGCCAAAAACATTGAAAAACAATGACTGTAGCCAAATTTTTCTTCTCCACATGTGAATACCGAGTTCCAAAGTCGAGAAGACTCTTACTAAGATAATAAATCACACGTTCTTGTGCATTTGAATCTTCCTGCACTAGAACCATATCAATGGTAGCAGTAGAGGCAACAATATAGAGTAGAGAATCTTTTGAATAATTTGGAAGGTGTAACACAGGTGAGTGTGTTATGGCATGCTTTAAATTATCAAAAGCTTGTTGATCTTGATTATCCCAAAGGAAGGGAGTGTTCTTCTTCAACCAACGCATATAACCATGTGTTTTCTCTGAAAAATTGCACACAAAACGACGAATAAAGTTTTCCTTCCCTTGAAAAATTTGGAGTTCAATGATCTCAGTTGGGGGGGGTAAGGCCACAATTACTGCAATTTTCAAGGGATCGATTCGAATTCAATCTTTGGAAACAATGAAGCCAAGAAGGCGTCTAGTCTCAACACAACAAACACACTTGTGTGGATTAATCCGGATATGATAATGATGACATCGAAGAAAAATGTGTCTAATATTCCCTTAATGATCCTCTATCTACTGTGAATCAGCAGCTAGGTCATCCAAGTACGGTTCCACTATGTGTTTTATATCATGAAAAGCGTAAGACATGGCTCGTTGGAAAGTAGCTCCAGCATTTTTTAAGCCAAAAGGTAACTTGCGCTAAGAAAAAGTTACCCACGAGAAAATGAATGTTGTTTTATGTTGATCGACGGGAAATATCTCAATCTGATTGTAGCCAGAAAAGCCATCCATGAAAGAAAAGATGACACTTCCAGTACAGTTGTCAATGATCTAATCGATATGAGGGGTAGGAAAGTTGTCTTTTGGGAGAGCTTTGTTCAAGTCCCTAAAATCGATGCAAACCCTAATAGTTCCCTGGTTCTTGGTGACAGGAACAATATTAGATTCCCACTTGGTTAAAGGCACGAGGTAGATAAAACCATCTTTTGAAAGTTTTCCAACCTAAGCTTTAATAGCTGCAACTTTTCTCAGATGGACCTAGCGGAGTTTTTTCCTAACCGGTTTTGGCATTGGGTAAGTATTGATCTCATGTACTACAATGGATGGATCAATATTGGGCATTTATTCTTAACTCTAGGAAAAAACATCATGAAATTAGTTGTAAAGAGCTTGGTATTTCCCAATTTTTGTTGTTGAATAGTTCTGGCTAGTGTGAACATGTTCAACAACACCTGCCTTCATCGATATGTCGATGGGAATAGTTTGAGTGATTTTGCATAAATTCCCTTCAGAATCGACACCTTGTGATAAAACAGGCATTTGTGGGTATTTGACAATATCGAAACTAACAAGAGATACAAAATCTTACTCTACCAAATCGTCATTAGGAAGAAACAAAGATCGATGATGAGAATCTTCCCATAATGATTCATCCGAACTCATAATCTCCATAATGGAAACGTCTAATGGAAAATTATGTGAGAGATAATCCAAAGTCGGCAAAGAGAAATCTAACCAATAGGGCATATGGTAAGGATCAAATGCCACCAAATGTTGATCATCTATGTAGGAATCAGAAACATATTGAATGGCATCGTACAGGGCTTCATTTGGACCTATAGAAGGCAATTCAAGAAACTCTTTGCCTTTAGACATGCCCCCAATCGTAGATGATATCGTATTTACCATGGAAATATATGTACTATGAGGGGCAACATTAGATGGAAAGACCCCCATGAGGGTCGAGTCTTTCAAAATTCCAACTCCTACAAATTGATAGGGGAGGAGGGGACTGCCCTAAAATAAGAACATTATTTTCCATAGTAGTGGTGATATCAGGTTAACAATAATCTAGTTGATCGATGGTTACAATTTTCCCTTGATGCAAAAATTAGAGCGTGTGGAATACCGAAGAATAATTTGTCGTCATAGCATAGAACCAATTTATTCCTAATAACAAGTTGTAATCCAACAGAGCATCGACTACTTCTACCTAGATAACAACAGTCTTTCCCCCCAGCTCGATAGATAATGTCGATAGCAAGCCATAAGGTTGGAAACATCGTCCGTTGAATGCTTTCAATGTGGTTGGTGACCCATTAAGTTTAGGAGAACCAATGGCTCTCCAACAAGACATAGATAAAAATGAGGTGGAAGCTCCTTCGTCCAATACAATCCTATGAACTTTCCTTCCTACCACCCTAGTCACGATTTTAAATACGAGTTGGTGGGATAACCTCGATTTGTAATTCTTCATGTTAAAAGTGATCATGGTGGAATTCTATGGATATAAGGCCCCTATGGATGACAACAAATTGTTCTGATGTGCAGGAAACTTTGGAGTACCCCCAGCATAGAAATGGTGCAAGGTGCTTGGGATAAATCTTCAACAACGTTGTATAATTGAGCAGCTCGAGCACTAGGATTGAAAACAAATTTATGAATTGTACTCTTAGGAGGGCGCAAGATCGTGTCAAGACTAGGTTTATCAATCGTAAGCGAGCCATTAGAAGGAGGAGGAGGAGAAGGATTAACAGAAGGATTCTTCTCTGGAAAAGAACCTTTATCTTTCTTCTCAAAAGGTTTACTGTATGGTTGAATTCTAGTAGTAAACACAACAGTATCGGCGGACATCATTATGATTTCCTCGGTAGAGGAAGAGGGACCATGCAAATATGTATGATCAATTACTTGTTGTTGGGATGGGACAGGGTCAGTTAGCACTGTTAGTGTGGGGTAATTCTTAATAAACTTTTTGATCTCTTCACGACGAGGACACTCCTTCGTAAAGTGATCATCTCCACACAACAAACAAGGGTACTTATATTTTCATTTAGGTTTGGTGTCATTCTCTGAAGTCGTAGTTTTGGGATTCTCTTGTTGGTTTCTAGTTTATTTTATTTTATTTTTACCTTTATTTTTTTTCTTATTATTGGGTGTTTAAGAAGACTGGATAGCATTCACCTCAGCAGAAACAGTAGGAGAAGAATAAGTTGCAGTAAAAGAACTTTGTGGCTTTGCAGGCTTGGTTGTGGAGGGAGGTTGGATTGAACCAAAAACACCATCTACAGGAGTTTCGTTCGGTGGCTTGGCAGGATCGGTGCTAAGATGAGGAGCATTAGGAATCAAATCATATAAAGTTTTGGACTGAGAATAAACTAAGTCCAAATATTGAACCCGACTAATAGCCTGTTCTTCCATGACAGCACCACCCATAGCCATATCTCAGGCAATAGGAGGCAAAAATATTTGGTAAACCAGAAAACTAACAGTTGATCCAGAATAGGAGCTTTGATTAACCTTTGACGTCGTCTCCACTCATGGATATGATAGAATATGTGAGTGGAAGTATTATGCCGAGCCGAGGTCAAAAGGTTCGTACCAATTTCATACAAACGAGTGTTGTCGAAGTTCGATATACCATTTTGTAGTAGTACCAAATAATGTTCGTTGGAAGAGACTTAATCGAATGGAATCATCTATTAGGGAGTTGGATGAACACCACAGATATAAATTCATCACATGGTTTTTCGGATATTCACCTTGTTTCCCATCAAACTTTGGGATGTCTAATGGTAATTTGAATGGAATTGTTGGCCAAAAAGGGTCATGTTGGATGGGATCATTAATTAACTTAGGAAAATATGGCAAATCCAAGGTAGTTAAAAATGGGATTTGTCAGTTGGGTTATGGGTAAATTATAGTATTGATAAGGCAGAGGTACCCCAGTTGGACCATAGGTCGGTTGGGGTTAGCCATAATTCCGAGTAAACTATTGGTATTGGGAGCATTTTGACCCATGGACGGTGGTTGTGTCTAGTTGAATTTGGCTTAGGGTCCATAGGTAGGTTGATCCCACTGATTGGTAACTCCTCCAGGATATGGGACATATAACATATTATTGTATTGTGCCCCACTAAGGTATTGATTATCGATATTGGGTTGTTGAGGAGGGACCCAAGATGATGTAGGAGGTTGCAAAGCAAGACCAATAGGAAATAACCATCTTGACCACCAGATCCTACAACTAGAGGATTAGGCTATGGAATATTATGTAAAATAGGCACATAAGATCCCCTAGCGGTATGGGATGTGGGGGGTAAAAAATGACTTCCAACATTCGACAAAGCCATGGGAGGCATAGAAGTACCTCCCATTTGAGAATTTGACATTGGATTTGGAACAAACTATGAAACTCATGCTGAAGTGGTAAGCCTAGTCACCGTTGCTGCAGGTGGAACATTTTCCAAAACTGTACTAGAATGGATATTTAATGATCTACCCAAAATATCACTAGGTAAAAGGTAGGGTAAGGTCCTTCTAGAGTTTGGAGTTAGCTCGATAGGCGACACATTTACGGCACTAGTAGTACCAAACTGAGAGACAGCTTAGCCAAGGGTTGTTTCCCAAAATGGAGCATTTGATCCAAATATAGGAGCCACCATATCATCAGGCTGAAATTGATTGAGTCCAGCTCCAAAAGGATTTGGGATGGAAAAATATGGGTTTCGAGAGGAGGGTTGTTCTGCTAAAGGTGGTACTAAAAATTCAGTAATGGGAACATTGGGAGGAGGGGAGAATTCACCTCCTCCTTTCGTAACTAGAACTCCTTCCAATTCAGGCATATAACCACTACCTGATTCAGAATTTGTATCCATCTATCGCTCCATGGGAGGTTGGGTCGTAGGATTTAAAGGATTTTCAAGTGATAACCCTTGTAACCGACGAGACCTTCTCCATGAAAAATCAGCTTGTTTTGAAAGGTCAAACTGATCTCAAAATTAAAACCTCTATCTAATCAGGACAATCAAACGCTACTCAAGCTAAAGCAACAATCAAAATTATGTATAGGAGTGGCTTAAAAGTTAGGATCCTAATAGGATTTTAAAATCACCACAACTTGCGATATACCACAGGGTCCAATAGTAAAACGCGACCAGGAGGAATAGGACCATACCCTTGGCTAAATACCCAACTACCTAGATGATACGTGCATAGCAATCTCCTCGAGTGTTGTTCTCGGTGTATTGTGGTGATAGGATGGTCAAAGGTCTATGCTCAAATGGTCTCAGGATCCCTAAAAGTGTTTTCTGATATACGCAAGGAACATGGGAGCTCCACTCCATAGCAGTGATGTCTAATGCACAATCGTTCGAAAAGGGCCTTCCTATAGACCACTGATTACGTGAAGTACCTTTCGATATACCTCAAGGGTACATGAAAGGTCGTTCTATATACTAGTAATACATGAAAGAACCACACGATCCCTGGGATGCAGTGCAGAAAAATAACGACAACTCCTACATTTAAATAAGTTGGAACACGTCTTTAATCTATCACACATTTCTACAAATTTTAACTAGTGCTTAATTTTATCTTTGATGGTTAAGTGAATGCATGAGGTGAGTACAAAAAAGTAAAACCATGCAATAATTCTCATGCAAATCTTTTCACTTTCACTTTTCGTAAAATTCCCTACTTAAGGAAATGATAGAGGTTCAGTTCCTACTTATCCAAAAATGAATAAATCCCAACAAAAACAATACTAAACTATATTATCAATCCTATTTCAAGCATATTAAAGACTTCAAATGCAAAAAAATCTTGAAATGGAAAAAGATGAGATCTCTGTTGGAAAACTTACTATGACTACTTAGCACACAACACTTTTCAAATTCTTTAAAATGAAAACAAGATGCAAAAAACAAACTTTTTCTTTTTGTTTGAGAGGAAAAATGTATAAGAAGCAATTCGAATATAAAAACCTGAAAGTCTATGAGACTAATCAAGTCATTAACAGTTCACACCTGTGCTAAGATCTATAAATTTTCTCTAAAATTTTCAAAAAACAAATATAAAGACAATCTTAAATCATACTATGAAGAAAACACAAAAGCAATACTACTTTCTTTTCGGTTGTTCTAAGCAACTCTTAGAGATCTGAATAAATAAGTACTTTTAAAAAACTTCTACTTTGAACTAAAAATCAAATGGACAAGAAGCTCACAAGCCAAAATCAAACTAGTCCTTGAAGGTATAAACCAATCAAACCTCAACACACTTTCCATATTTTGATTAACAATCTTAACTATCAGTACAAAGCAAAACAATATTCAGAAAGGAAAATTACAAATGCAAGATCTCAAAATCCAATGGGATTGAAACCCTACCTGGCACCGCTAGTTGACAGATGAATACAGAGCATTACTACTCCAGCACCGCGCTTTTCCAACAAAAACAGAGCGGTGGGACCACTCTTTGTTCACTGGATAACTGCGGTGGCACCACGTTCTTCCTTAATGGAAGGTGTGGTGGTCACTCTTTCAACACTACCTAGGTGCGGTGGCCGATAGAGATTTTGAAATCAAACACAAGGAAAAAAATAAATATGTCAGAGTTCAATAACTGGATCCAAATGATAATAATCAATAAGAATATGAAGCATCATAGGTATATCAAGGAAGATCTAGTAATTTCAAACCAAATATAGCTAACTTACTAGTAGATCTGATCTATAATAAGAAATTGAAATTTGAAGACAAGGAAAGAACCAAGAATAACCAAGAGTTCTGATCTACTTCCCAGTGGAGTGACCAATTTTGTTACCAGAAATACTCAACTGGTGCAGACAAAAGTGGCTTCCCTAGCCTGGAAGACTCGGTACTAGAACAAAGTAGTCGCAACATAAAAGAACTTTCCCTAATATCACATAGATATATTGAATAAAATAATATTTACTCTCACAAGTTGTAAAAGGTTGGTCTTTGGAATGTCTGGTCTCCACAAATGTCCTGGAAGATACACAACAAAACACACACTAGATCAAAGTAACAAGCTAATCTATGATCTTATGTTAATGACCAAGGAATTCAACACTAAATACAATGATTCAAACACAATGATATTCATGGGAAAGAAACCCTTATTTGCATTAATAAAGTGGAGAGATAGAGCATACAACCTAAGCCTTGGTGTTGATAAACCCTTCTCAAGTGAACCTTGCCTCAAAGCCTCAAGCTTGCCTACCAATTACTCACTAGTCTTGGTTGAATTTGGCCAGAGTTTAGATGCAATAACATAATCTTCCTCCCTTTACCCATGGGGGTGAGCTAGTATTTAAAGCCATGGAAGGATATAATAAGTTGAGGATCTCATGGGTGAGGTGGAAGGAGGATCATACAATGATGTATCTCGAGCCCCAGCAGGTCTTGAACCATAGGGATGAAGCTCCACGAAATCAAGCTTTGAGAAGCCTCTCAAAACTTCTCTTTTTACCTTTATAACTCGAGCACCACTCTTTTCCCAAGGGGATAAAGCATTAATAGGTAAGCAATGCACATTGCATAAGAGAGATAGCAGTGGCACCCCTTAATGCTTAAGGCAAAATAGCTTTACTGATATGGTACCACACCTTGATCACAGGAAAAGTGCGATGGTGGCCAAAAGTGTGAAATCACTGATCCTTGTACATTTTTAACTTCAAAACTTGAGGATTTAAGGCAAACACTGATTCTTTGATCTCATTACATGATATTGACGAGAAATGTGTGTAACAGAATGGATGCCACAAGTTGCTAGGTCATTAAGGGAGCTCTACATAACGGACTTATAGCAGCAGTTGTATTATCGCTCCATAGCCTCATTTCTTTAAACTTGGAGAGTGCTCGGAATTTCTTCGACAATGTGCTTGATTTATTAGAATGGAAACTTGGAAAATAGCTCACCTTTGTTCATAGGATCTCTTAGCAGTTTTCAGAAAAAATAATGAGATGAGTTCATCATCTTGTTGTTTGCTCTATATGTCTTGTAGCATTCTTCTTTTAGATAACCATTCAAGTACACGAAAGAGAAAACATGAACACTCAACAGATTATAGATCATTAAGTGAAACAAGTAATTCAATCGAACCATTTATGTCTCTTTAACACTCAACAAATTATAGATCATTATACACAGGAAAAGTGTTGGGGATAGCTTGTAAGGATAAGTGGTTCCCAAAGATGAGTGCTAACACCTTCCTCGATCCAATATTATTGCTTCCAGCAAGATTTTGTGAATATTGGTGCTAGGAATAATTTATAGTGCGTAAGTAGACATGGAATCAACTAAGAATGAAAGTGCAATTGACTAACCGGATAAATAACTGAATAGTTTTTTGAGCAACAACTAAGCTTTAAGCGTCTTTTCAAATACAAGAAGTTCAGTGCTATGTGGCTTCTTGCAAGGATAACTTGTTCTATTGCTTGCAAACCTACCCATCAATTGTTAGTTCAATGCAGATATGGGCATAGATGATCAAAGTTAACAATTGTCAGTTCAATGCAGATCTTGCTGCAATCTATCAAAGTTAAATATACAATGCAAAACAAAGCCTAAAGGCAGAAACTTGATGCTATGCAACCTCCCTTGTTTCTTATTTGTTCCTTACTTTATATTCCATATTGTATTACATAACACATTTTCTATTCTATTATATTACATAACACATCTTCTAACAATTAGTATTATTGTGTATTAATGGAAGCTATACATTAATTGTTATCATTACACAAGCATTAGCCATTTTGGTCTAATGATACATGCACTAACTAATGGTGATAATGCACTTCATAATATCATGAATCATGATCAACAAGTAATTATGTAATAGGGAAAACCTTTAATTGAGCTACATATTTATATCCATATCCATTTCGGCCTAATGATACATGCACCAATGGTGATGATGCACTTCATAATATCATGATTAACAAGTAATTATGTAATAAGAAAAACCTTTAATTGCACTACATGTTTATATCTATTTTGGTTTAATGATACATGCACTAACCAATGGTAATAATGCAATTCATAATATCATTATTAACAAGTAATTATATAATATCTATTTTGGTTTAATGATACATGCACTAACCGATGGTAATAATGCAATTCATAATATCATTATTAACAAGTAATTATGTAATAAGAAAACCTTTAATGGCACTACATGTTTATATATACTTTGATTCCGAAGCACTTGCAATACTCTACTACATCTCAACAGCATTTAATTGCAAATAATTAATGATCGAAGGCAAGGAGCGAAGCATTCATTGATCTTTAATTGCAAATATTTAATGACCCAAAGCAAAAGAGCAAAGCATTTACTGATCATTTAATCTCCGAAGGAGGAGATTTTCAAATAATAATAATAAAAACGTTCACCTATTTAATATTCCAACAAAATAAAATCCAAAACTTATTGAAACATGCACGCAAAGGGTGAGGACATTTGAAATTTCAAACATATTGTTCATAACAAAGGAAAGTTTAGCAAAGAAACATATCAATTACCAATGAAACAATGTATGAACTCAAATTCATGTAAAACTACTTATCCAACAAAAAATTGATACATCTATGGTGGAAATTTTTTATCAAACTACTTAACCAAGCTCACATAAAGAAGAATAGGATCACAAGAAAGGATCATTCACTTCACCAATCCAAAGAGATCAACAAAGTAGTAATACCAAAGAGCAAGCAACACTTACAGTGAACTATCCATGTATATCAAGTCAATTAGAGAGTTTCTTCATTACCAATGCATGCAAATGGCGAGTCAAAGCCATTCAAGAGAAGACATCAATATCATATTAAATTCATCAGTAAATCATTTAGCAAGGCACCCCTGAAATTCATGTAACAAGGAAGATATCTCAAAAAGTGGGTCCAAATCTAACTAAGTCTTGGGTCCTCGTGCATGAAATGCATTTGTAATAGTAATGAATCAATTAATTATCCATGAACAATATATTATAGCAAATTTGGGGTCTAAAATGGGACTTCTAAAAAACATAATAAAAACAGTCATGTCACGCTAAGTTAAAGGTGTTATCTAGTGAAGGTCAACCAATGTTGTATCATTAATAGTGATTGACAAGTATGTTGGGCTAGTGTAGAGTTAAGAGATGAAACTTGAAAAAATTAATGAAAAGTTTATATTATTGTGCACACACAATACATGATATAGTGGTAAATTTAAATTTATATAATAATTGATTTAAATTTGTTATAATTGTACTCTTTTTATATGTTTAATAAAATTTAAAACTTAAAAAAAAACTAAAATTATGATGAAAACATATAATTACAATAATACTAAAATAAACCATCACTTTTATTATATTATTATATTCATAAAACTCCAAGGGCGGAAAGGGTTTGCCATCTGTGTCAGTCTATGAGAGTTGAGGATGAAAATCACTTTATAGTGTCTTGCTTACACCCACATTAGATGTGAGTTTCATAGTATTTGATACCATACAAACCTTTATAACCTCCTAACTTGCCAAAACTATAATGAGCATGGAAAGCTTCTTGGCAAGCTTTTTGAGCACAGGAACAAGCTTTTAAAGTAAACCAAGTATTATCCTTCTTAAGGTCGGATATACCAAAGTTGGTCTCAATGGACGTTAATCATCATCATCATCGTCATCATCACAATTTTTATATTAAAAATAAAGTTTTTCACGTGTGTACTTTTAAAAGATATTAAAATACATAAAATAAAAATAACAATCAATATGAATTATTATATATTACATAACTTTTTAAAATATAATATTGTGTTTATATATATATATAATGAGAATTAATAAGAAGTATCAAATAAATATTAATATGTATCCTAAATAAGAAAAGAGCAGAGAGAAGAATCTTTAGTCGTTTTCACCATAACTTTCTTTCCCAAACTCGAAATTAGATATTCTTGGTACCACTACAACTTTTATATTTTGAATTTTCCAAGATTTTGCACTCATTTTTCGAGATAGACCTTTTATTATTTATGAGAGAAAAGCATCTAAAATTAATTAAATATTGTTTTTTTTTTAATATTTAAATAAAGTTAAAATTATTTTTCTCCCATTTAAATTCAAATATTATTTATTTTTTCTTCTTAAAAGATTTTTTATATAAATGTTTTTAGTATTTCAAAATTACTCCAGTGTCATTTTAATTAATGTAAGATTTATATTTTAAAGGACTTGAAAGTAGTGATAGTATAAAATACTTTATATTTATTATTTCAATTATATTTATCGTATTTTAAGATGATTTTTTCACGATCTTAACCAATGTAAGGTTTTAATAAAGTTCGTTATTGTAAAAAACAATGATCCATAAGAGTCATATAATATAACTCAACCATAGTGGTTGACCAAAGCTATTGAAATTATATTGGTTTGTGAAATCCAACTCAATCCAACCCATCCATGACACTTTTTTTATAAGGCCCATTTTAGACCTCAAATTTGCTCTAGTGAGGAAAACAATGTAACCAAACATATTAATAAAATCATCACAAGTAAGAAGGATTAAATTCATCATGCCACCAAGACATAAAGAAATCAAAGGATGTTAGAAAAACCATCAACCCCAAGCTATTCATTTAATTAAAATCAAAGAAAATATCTAGGAAGACCTTTGATAATAAGCATTCAAGCACAAGTCTAGTAATTAGGTCAATTAAACAAACCAATTAAGTAAGTTAAAATCATTTGAGCATCAATCACTTCAAAACCTTTAGTCACACAAATAATAAGATATTATTGGTGAGGATTGGTGATGCCTAGTTTTTTAAAGGTCCCCAAATCCTAGGGGGCTTGGGAATATTGAAGGCATAGAAAATGGATGTGTACTAAATGAATCCAAGAATCTCTAGTAGAATCCACAGGAGATGGATAGGAAGTGGAAAAAAAATTATTTTAATTTCTTGGATTTTTAAGGATTGAAACATAAGTAGATTCACTAAAGGATTTCCTTAGGAAGGAACCAATGATCACACTTACAAGCCAACAAGTCGAGTTTAACACCTATACTAAAGAAAATAATTTGTGAGATTTATTAGCACTAGCACAACTCAATGAGTTATGTTTCAATCATGATCCCAAAGACTATTTAAAATTTGGGTGTAAAAATTTTCTATATACAAAGAATTGAATATGTCTTAGGTGTTTCTCCACTACACACGAGCATCCACATCCTTGATGGAGTTACCACATCCTCAAAAGCCTTACTCTATGGTCAATCGAATATGCATATCCTTGGTAGAGGTTGCCTACATTGCCCTACTTCATCTTAGTTACCTTTCCCTAAGTGTTCAAATTATAAACTGCTTGGCTATTCATGGGTGGGGGAAGAAACCCTTGATAGGATTGATGGTATTAATAGCCTTATATTGGAATTTTGTTAAGATTATCCATGCCTTGGTATTCAACATATCCCTTTTATATTTTTTATCCCTGAACTTCTAATTTTGGCCCTTCACTCAATCTTATTATTTGATATGTATGAATGGATTCCTTCAATAAGTTGTATTGTCTAGAACAATAAAGGATTTAGTTATTTGGAAATAAGTTGAAGTATTTTTTCGCAGTCTAACATATGATATATCATTATTTCCGAATTATATACATAATGTAATTCATTAAAATATGATCCATATTCCATATCTCATATCCCATGAATGAATTTTAAAATATTCAAATCTATCCACTATGACTGTCTTTCGACGTTAATGATCAATTGTTAAGCTTTTCGTTCCTCAAACTCATAAGCAATAACAAGCTATCTTAGATATTAAAAACAAATGTTATATTCTATGATAGTAAGAAAAAATGAAATCAACAAAGTAATCTAATAAAACATGAAATTAAAAAAATAAAAATAACCTAACAACTAAATTTAAAGCAATGTAAGTAAGCTCCTTTTTAAATTCAAACATAGTAAAGTGCAAAACAAACGGTAATTTCCCTTTTTAAAGGAAAAGGGAAAAACTATTATATTCTTTCCTAACTACACCAATATGAAAGAAAAAAAAATCAAGTGAAATATCTGAGTAATGCATAGGCAAGTGAGACCGGTATACCATGAAGTTTAGGATTGGGAAGATTGAATCTTTGCATTATTTAATCAAAGGCAAAAGTATGAGGTACCTACCATCTCGTGAATGCATTTTATCAAAGAAGGATTCGATTTAACATGTAACAGTGTCGTAGATCATTCTCTTCACAACATTTTTCACCTCTAGAAATCGAAAGTGCACCTCTCTTCAGACAAAGGTCCCTTATCCAATTCAACGTAGCTACGGGACCATTATTAAAGTTAGAAGAATTCAATACAACAATGGTGTTGGCTCTCATCACCGAGAGGCTAACCCGTTCACAAGCTAATAACTAAAAAGAACACACAATAAGATGCTACCCAAGCTGGAAAGAATGGTGTTGAGAGCTCGGTTGTGGAGACTGATTATGTATGGAGGTGTGACTCAAACCTCAAAGGTTACTGTTAGGTTTTTACCATTTTAGTTGTTTCATAGGCGGGTGGTTACTTGACTGATATTTGTTTTATGTGGTTGTTGGCCCTTCCAGTGGTTACTGTGTTTTTTAGGGTCTTACTGTTTTTTAATATTTTATCTCTTTCGGTTGTTTTGGTCCACATTGAGTCTGTTTCCCATGGTCGCGGAACTTAGTACCAACCATGGAAAAAAGGTGGGAACGGGGGTTTATCGAGGTTTTTGACTTAATTTTCGTTGTTTTTTGAGGCCGTTAGGTTTTTTAATTGACCTTAACAGTGATGTCTATCAGTTCCTTGAAACCCATGACTCTGCCCGAGGGTTTTAGGTTTTTGTCAGTTTTCTTTTTTTTCATTAGGGTTTTTGCCCTCTTTAGTTGTGTCCTCAGACTGGTCAAGGTTTTCAACTACGACCGACATGGGGAGATAGGAAGTATTGTTTACTGATGATGACAGTCTGTCGGATTCTATCCCGGCTTTAAACCACATGATTACTTCTGATGCAGGGATTAAGGTGATGTCGTGTCATCCTACTCTTCGGTCTGCGGGTTTGTCGGGCATCCAGGCTAGGGCACGCCATCAAACCAAGATGTATAACGTTTTGGATGGTAAGCAACAGTTTTTGTTGGGCGTAGATGTCATGATGGACAGTGTGGAGTCTTTATGTCACAAGGCTTTAGTCAATAGATTGGAATATCAGAAGGTTAACCGAGAGGCTTTGATAAACTAGATGACTGAACAGTGGAAACCCTTGATTGCCTATGTGTCGACCATTAGTTTGTTGGTCAATGGTTGGGTGGAGTTTGTTTTTTTGAAGGAGGTTGATGCGTTGGCTTTCGGTAACTAGGCAGCCTTAAGCACCCCATTTTAACCCCCCTTTGTGATTTTGTCTTTGGTCGTTCGGGTAGGGGTCGCTAGTCCTAAGTCAGTGGCATGTTCATTTTGATCCTTTACATGAGCATATATCCAAGAGACATATTTGGGTGTTGTTACCTGGCCTTCCCTATTAGCTCTAGACCAAACAGATTTTGTCTCACATTGCAAATTCGATAGGTCATTTTGTAGCAGTGGATGAGTTGGTCCTTATGGCATGATTCGACAAGAGACTGGCATCCATTTTGGTGGAGTTGGATGTTTCCTTGGGGCTTCCAGCAGAATTGGATATCATTTGGGGCAAGTAAGTTATTACCCAACGAATAGACTACAGGCACATTCCTTTCAAATGCTATTATTGTCGAGAAACAAGATATTTAAAAATGAAGTGCCCCAACTTATTCAGAGATTCTAGATGTACTTTGTCGGCCTCTAAAGATGAGACTATTCCTATGGAGGTGCTCCCTATGGGAGATATTACAGTGTCATCTGAGCCGTGTATGTTCCTCTCTCTCACCATCTGATGATTATGAAGGATTGTCTAAAGGTGAGGTGAGTTTTATCAATTCGGTGGAAGTTTTTTATAGTCATGTTGTCCTTAATTCTGTTCTTATTGGTAACGATTCCCTTTTAGGCTTATATCCGTGTGGGATGGGGTCCTTTGGGGGTGAAGGGTTTGTTGAGTTTAAGGGGGATTTGAATCTTGTGGCTGAGGATTCAGTCACTTTGACTGCTGGTAATATGGGTACCCTTTTTTGTGGGGAATCCACTGGTGGAGCTGTTGATGATCTTTCTAATCACATCCATTTCCCTCCACTTCTATCCACTCATGGGTCGAATTGCATGGAACCTTGTAGTCCCATGGGGGAGTTATCCTTCAAAGATGCTTCCCTTCGGACTTCTCTTACCATTTTCTCTGATAATCCTTATGGGGTTACTTCTGATACCCCTGTCTCCTCTATTCAACATCTTAATGTCATGATTTGAAAGGAGAAGAAAGGGAAGAACGCTGGGTTCTAGCTGAGGTGGTTCCTCAAGGTTTCTCTGAGTCGACTGAGTCAGAGTTTATCCCTTTATCTCAATGCATCAAGGATGTGGCTAGGAAAGGTTCACCTTTGGGTTGTTGTTTATCTACTCGGGCGCTTAGAGTTGTGAATCCCACCTCGAAGGTTCCATTATGAAGCTACTTTCACACAATATATGTGGGTTTGGAGGGCCTCCCAAAATTAGGGCCCTCAAAGCTATCTTGGATTTAACATCTACGGATTTGGTATTTTTTCAAGAAACGATGTGTGACAGTGAGTAGGTCATCTGGTCCTTTGCTAAAATTAGACCGGGATAGCACTACTATGTTATCTCGGTTGTTGGTATGTCGGGAGGTATTCTTTCGGGTTGGAATCCTAACATTGTTCATTTCAAAGCTTATAAGACCTGTGTGGGTTTATTTATGGAGGGTTCTTTCAGGGGATTCAATTTTCTTATTTCCTGTATTAATTGTTATGGTCCATATTGTAATAGAAATGTTTTTTGGAACATTGTGGAAATAGTGAGATCCTTGATTCATCTAACCTAATCATGGTGGTGACTTTAATTTTATGGTCGTGGAGACGAAGATGTGGGGATATATTGCTCGGTCAGATCTTATGGGACCTTATTTTGGTCATCTGTTTCAGAGGCATGGTCTTCTATAGGTGGTTCCTAACAAGTTATTACCAACCGGGCGGAATGGGCGTGCTCGTAATGTTGGGGTTTCTAAAACACTAGACAATGTTTTTATTTATGTTTCATGGGTTAACAAGGTGGATCGGTATTGCACTTGTACTACTCAGTGGACTGTCTCAGACCATATGCCTGTCATATTCCAAGTTGAAATGTATGCTAATGCTCAGATCTTTCCATTTAAATTTAAACATACTTGGCTTTTGGATGCAGATTTTTTGAAGATGGTTCATACCATTTGGCCTTCTCTTACTGTGTAAGTTGGATATGATGCATTACACAGTCTAAATTCCAAGTTGCGTTTGTTGAAATTTAAAGTAGATGTGGAAAATAACCTAAGTTGAATATTCATAGTTAGAATATATGGTTAGCGATAAGAAACCCTCTTCCTCAGTAGGAAGATTCCATGTTTCTGTATTTTGGATTAGCGAACATAAGAATGAGTTGAAGCTAATCCTAAGTTCATAATGTTAATTAGTATTAATTAACATTAACCAAACATTGTGGAGAAAGAAAGGCACACAATAATCATGCACATAATAAGAGCCAATATTTACCTTAGAAACCCTTTACCAAGAAAATCAATACCCAATAGATATCTATTATTACTTTGGCCAACCTAATCAATCTAGCTAATCCATCCAATGAATAAGGCTTCTTAAAGATCTTTACAATGGACTTTTACAAGAGTTTAAATAGGCTTAATCACATCAAATACCATGGATTATCCAATACCATGGGACTATAAACCACCAACGGTAAACCCATTAATAACCAAATACATGTTAATCTAATTATTATTTCACCAAGTCAAGATTAATCCAACTGTCCCCTTTTAAACATGACTTTATGTGAAACACAACCCCCTCAAAGTTTATTAATAAGGTATTTGGGAGTACAACATGCCCCCTACCACCTAAGTCTAGGTATAGAATTTGCATCGACAAACCATCAAACTAATGGTACGCATTCCTAAAAAAGGTCTTATATCTGTATGCCCATTTACATATGTGATTAACTTACAACTCCTTAATAAAATATGAAATTGTATGTCAAGCATGTGATGCTATGAAACATCAACATGTTTCGTTGCTAGCATCCCTTATGCTCCAAATACAATTACATAAACCAAATCAATCACTCGTTAATTGATTAGTTCTTCATCCACTATCCCTAGTGTATTTTTTTTACCGATTCTTCACATCAAATGAATCTTCACTAAAGTCAATGATCCAAGGATTCTCTCATGAGAGATATTTATTCACCCAAATATGGCTATGTTACTAGATTAAGAGTTTGTTAAACTAGTGTAAGAAAAACAATACCAAACCGAATCTAAAAACATGAGAATTGGCAATGTCTCACACACACACAACACATAATGATTTTCCTTGGAAACCCAACGCTAGGAAAACAAGCCTACCTAATAATTTATCCACTCTCTATATCATTTACACAAAAATCTCCACCATTATCTATCCTCAACACCTTTATTTTATTCTCTATTTGATTTCCTACAATAGCTTTAAAATCTTAATTTAAAAAAAAAAAAAATCATATTTCTTATGGATTCTAAAGAAATCATCAAGGAATGAAACGTAATACACAGATTTACCTAGTGATGGAACATGGATAGGTCCAAACAAATCATTGTGTATTAACTCCTTGATTAATTTTTCTCTTCTTGCACTAGATGGGAAAATCACTTGATTATGTTACCATATATACAATGTTCACATACATTGGAATCTAATTAGCAATTATACATGCCTTCAACCATACCTTTACCATGTAATGCTCAAATTCCCTTCTCTACAATATGACCCAGTCTTTGATGCCATAACATTTCTTCTCTACAGGGATAATATGGATCTTGTCATCTACATTGCTATATGTAGGAACAACAAAAATGCTACGCCTATCTTTAAAAGTGCTTCCCAACAACTTGTACTAACTTTCAATTTGGACTCCCCACATCAACATCATTTCTCCTCGAACAATATTGCATGTTTCCTTTTCAATTACAGTATGCACACCTACATCATCCATCTTGTTTACAAATATCATGTTTCTAGCTAGACCTAGAATGTGAAAAAAACCCATGAAGATTTTTGTTCTTTCCATATTTGGGTAACATATTTACCCTTCCATGTTCTCTGATTTTGGTTGTTGATTAATATCTTAGGAAAATGTCACCTCCATTGTCCTTTTCATACTCACAAAACAACTCCCTCTGATGATTCATATGAAATGAAGCACCCAAGGTGATCAACCATACATCACTATCTACATTGTACCTCTAGATTCCAAATAAACATCACCTCTTTATTCTACAAATGTTTTTATTTCCATGGAAGGGGCATTATCAAATCCTTACTTTTATCAACATTCTTAGATCTATAATCTTTTTTATAATGTTTTTCTTTACCAATTTTCCATCATTTATTTGCAAATTGTATTGGACATTTAGATCTACCTAGTATAGATCTATTTGCCAGCATCCCTCATGCTCCAAATACAATTACATAAACCAAATCAATCACTCGTTAAATGTGTAGTTCTTCATCCACTATCCCTAGTGTATTTTTTTTTACCGATTCTTCACATCAAATGAATCTTCATTAAAGTCAATGATCCAGGGATTCTCTCATGAGAGATATTTATCCACCCAAATTTGGTTATGTTACTAGATTAAGAGTTTGTTAAACTAGTGTAAGAAAAACAATACCAAACCGAATCTAAAAACATGAGAATTGGCAATGTCTCACACACACACAACACATAATGATTTTCCTTGGAAACCCAACACTAGGAAAACAAGCCTACCTAAGAATTTCTCCACTCTCTATATCATTTACACAAAAATCTCCACCATTATCTATCCTCAACACCTTTATTTTATTCTCTATTTGATTTCCTACAAGAGCTTTAAAATCTTAAATTTTTTTTCAAAAAAAACCATATTTCTTATGGATTCTAAAGAAATCATCAAGGAATGAAACGTAATACACAGATTTACCTAGTGATGGAACATGGATAGGTCCAAACAAATCACTGTGTATTAACTCCTTGGTTAATTTTTCTCTTCTTGCACTAGATGGGAAAATCACTCAATTATGTTACCATATATACAATGTTCACATACATTGGAATCTAATTAGCAATCATAAATGCCTTCAACCATACCTTTACCATGTAATGCTCAAATTCCCTTCTCTACAATATGTCCCAGTCTTTGATGCCATAACAAATTTTCTTCTCTACAAGGATAATATGGATCTTGTCATCTACATTGCTATATGTAGGAACAACAAAAATGCTACACCCATCTTTAAAAGTGCTTCCCAACAACTTGTACTAACTTTCAATCTGAACTCCCCACATCAACATCATTTCTCCTCGAACAATATTGCATGTTTCCTTTTCAATTACAGTATGCACACCTGCATCATCCATCTTATTTACAAATATCATGTTTCTAGCTAGACCTAGAATGTGAAAAAAACCCATGAAGATTTTTATTCTTTCCATATTTGGGTAACATATTTACCCTTCCATGTTCTCTGATTTTGTTTGTTGATTCATCTCTTAGGAAAATCTCACCTCCATTGTACTTTGCATACTCACAAAACAACTCCCTATGATGATTCATATGAAATGAAGCACCCAAGGTGATCAACCATACATCACTATCTACATTGTACCTCTAAATTCCAAATAAACATCACCTCTTTATTCTACAAATGTTTTTATTTCCATGGAAGGGGCATTATCAAATCCTTACTTTTATCAACATTCTTAGATCTGTAATCTTTTTTATAATGTTTTGCTTTACCGATTTTCCATCATTTATTTGCGAATTGTATTGAACATTTAGATCTACTTAGTATAGACTTTGATCTTCCCTATTTTTCCTCTCTTAGGGATGACCTTACATTGATAAAACATCCTTGGTCACACCCTACACGTATTTTATCCCCATTTTTTCTAATAACGAGGATGAAACTACATCCTCAAACTTTAATGTGGATTGAGTTGCACTAGCAATTGATACAAGTTGATTATCCCAAGAGTATAGCAAAGAGAATAATAAGACATTACGCTTATCTTATTCTTCCATCTTAATATAAATAAAGAAAAGTTGAATTATAAGAGTATTAAAGGATTTTAGATGTTTCTTTATGGAGTCACCATTCTCCATACTAAGATGACACAACTTCTTTCAAAGAAATAACTTGTTTACCAGGGACTTTGATTGATACAAATTCCCCATCTTGTCTCACAACTTCTTTGCACTATGTTCTCTAAAGATTTTCAATAACACTAAATTTGAGAAGCAAGATCAAATCATGCTTCTCTCTTTTCTTTCCATCTTTTCCCAATTTTCTTTCAACTTACCGGTGGGTTTTGTACTTGGATCCACAACAATCCTTTCTTCTCTATCTACAAGAAGATATTACATCTTCAACTTCCATAACTTGAATCTCTAGACATTAAACTTCTCAATTTATATTCTTGATCTACTCACCATTTTCTTTACAAAAGAGTCACTACACAAATCTCCCACCCCAACATAGGTTTATCACAAACCCAAGGTACCCTTTCTCTTCATACGATGAGCTAAACCATTGCAACAAAGATATCCTCCTAAAACCAATAACCTTGCTCTAGTAACAAATTAAAAAATCAAGCAACATGAGAGAAACAAAAATAAGTCTATGGGGGGGGGGGGGGGGGATCTAAATCTAGGGATAGACCTAAATTTCCAAGACAATTTGCAAATAAATTCTAGAAATGTGGTAAAGCTAAGAATTATACAAAAGTTGCAGACCTAAGAATGTTGATAAAGGTAAGGGATTTGATGATGCCCCTTAAACAAAAACAAAACCCTCCACAAAAGGAGGTGATGTTTACTTGGAATCTACAAGTACATACAAAAATCACAATGTAATAAAACACAATAATAATGCACCTAATAAGAACCAATATTCACCAAATAAACCGTTTACCAAGAGAACCGACACTCAATAGATATATATTATTACCTTGGTCAATATAGCCAAGTTGGTAAAATAACATGCCACTTTCAATGACAATTGAGTTCTACAAGCCTTTAAATAAGCTACATCATATCAAATACCATGGGAAAATATCATGGTTTACCCAATACCATGGGCCCATAAACCACCAATGGTAAACCCATTAATGACCAAATACACATTAATCTAATTATTATTTCACCAATTCAAGATCAACCCAACTATTAAGATGAGGAAATTGATGGAGAAAGAAAACACCTTGGTCACTTGAGTTGAGCACCAACAGGCTCAACTTCACATTTCGATAGGGAAAAATAACGTTATCCATTCCACTATCCATAACTAGTTGGACATTGTAAAGACTAGGAAACAAGTTGCATATGACATGCACATGACTTGCAAGTATAAATGCAATAGCTGTGATAGAAAGTGTCTCCATTAATCTCAACCAAAGGATACAAATCCATGTTCAAATCCAAAAGGATGATGAATAATTGAATGTTATTTTCCATGAACCTTAGGAAGGTACAAGTAAAAATTTGATAGTTTCAACTACTTATGATGAAGTTGTATCAAGCATTGTAGAAACTCAATACTATAACTTAACAAGATTGTACCACAATGCACCAATCAACACCAACTAGGACATATCAAGAAAAAGGTTAAGGCCTTTATATCTAGAGTACGCCTTCTATTAGCTAAATAGATCATTGAAATCAACGTTTTTATGAGTTCAAGTTCTGCATGCAATAGAAGTAGTGCTAGAGTTGGCACTTTCGTTTGATGGGCAGCAATAGGGTGCAAATTTTAATACCGCGAAGAAAGAAGAGGCATAATGAATTTAACTCAAGGAAAAGTCACCCATTAGTCCCTTAATTTTTTGGGTTAAATACTTTTTGGCACCTTCTTAACAAAGCAGATCTAGGTCAAGGGGCACATGACAAACTATGAAACATGTTTGAGGATTATGGTTAGGTTGGGCTATAGTTGGATTGGAGATGGAGGTGACAAACATTAAGGAATATAATTCCTCGTCCCAAAAATAATGAAATATGAAGAGGAAAATGTGACGTGTACATATCATAAGGGAGTAAGAAAGAAAAGGTAAACTCCATAGCTCAGTAGCCTATAATAGATAAACTCATGGATTTGCAACCTGCCTAAAGGAGAGTGTCATACATTGTAAATTCAAAGGCTTGGGGTTGGGTTTGGATGTTGTATGATGTTGTTATCATTGTTGGGATTTTATTGTAATGACTTTTGTGGTTTTGTCTCTTCCGCTGATGGTAGTTTGTATGTGGTGTCCAATCAAGAAAATATTTAAGGGTCCATACTTATGTTAAAGTGTACAAACCTTGGCAAATCTTACTAATTCTTAAAATGCCAATTAAATATTTTTGGGAAATATTTTTGTAAAATTATTCAAATTTAAGGATTTTATATAGTTTCTAGAATGTTTTACAATTTTTAAGTATAATAATTTTATCCTATAGAATTGGACGATTGTTTTCGGAAAAATTTGAAATTGATGAATTATATTTTGAAAAGAAAATGGGAAATTAGCCAAATAGTGAAATTGAGACCCTAAAATTTCAATTGTGTCCAACATACAAGGTTGTCGACTTGAGACTATTATTGTTATATTCCACTAGAGTTATGTATATGGTTTTGATATGGTTTTGATATGAATGAATGTAATGGCACCCCTTATAAAATCGTGTTTATGTGTCTAATTTCTCTAGATGTTGTTCCTTTCACATTAGTTTTTTTTATGTTGTGATGAATAAACGTATTCCACGGGTTTGGTGCGTTTCATCCTTAAGACTTGAAATAAAAGAATGTGGGGATAATGGAATGAATTTTGAAGTAGTTATAAGTGGTCTCTTTTTTGTTATGGTATCACATTGTTTTATGTATTGGAAATGTGCTTCAAGGGAGATCTCCCCTCTTACCGATCATTAATTGATACACCTACGTAAACCTTGGTTTGCATTTCGATCCTATTGAGGTTACACTAGATAATAATAAAAAAGGTTATATGCCCACCAAGGCATTTCTCGTAGCATTGTCAAGCAAGAAGGCCAACAAGAATATATTTTCTCTAAAGTCTACACTAGGTCAAATTACCATTTATGAAGGGATTGAGAAAGATTTTGTTTCACACTAGAACATAGTATTCAAAATGCAAGGGCTCACAAAGGAGATCCATGAGGTAACCAAGATATTTCTAGATGTGCTACAAAGCATGGTTTCATATGAGCATAGGAGGTCTTGTGATTATGCCTCTTTCCATTATAATCTTTATAAATATTTTCATGAGATGTTTGATGATAAAGAACCTAACCTTGATGGTTTCCCATGCAAGTCTTACAAGGACATATGGTATTTTTTCAACCCTTACCTTATACAACTCTACAAATAAGTGCTCAAGAACCAATTTCTAGTAGCGGGATTCACTCAAGGAATAATCAAATTAATCCCTAAGGTTGAATACCTAGAATTGATCAGAAGTTAGTGTCCTATAACTTTGTTAAATGGTTCCTATATTTTTTTGGCCAGGTAACTTACCTTGCATGTCAAGGCCATTTTACTAAAGGTGATTTGCATAGAGAAGATGTAGTTTATCCATGAATAATACATTCTAGACAATGTCATTCCAATAGTGGAAAGCATGGAATAAGCTAATTATGCCATCCTTGATGCCTTATTTTTCAAGATACACTTCAAAAGATAATTTAGACAAGTGGAATGGAATTTTGATATAGATATGTTAAAATCCCTAGGTTTTGGTACCATCTTCATTGTCAATATAAAAACTCTCCTTACATATTCCTTAACATGTCTCTCTATTAGGAGAATAAAATTGAAGAGGTTTGGATCTTTTGATCGATAAATCACACTGACCCTTGGTCCTGACCCATTAAGTAATGGTTGTTGAATCCCTATGGTGTATGTTATGTGCAAAGATTTATAATGGGTTGATTAAAGTAACCCTCTTTCTTCTTCTTGAAATGGGGTAATTGGGCATGGACAAGTATATTATGGTTTATTTCTAGATATTTAACAAGAATATATTTTTTAGGAAATACCATGAAATTTCCAAACACTTATTGTGTTGTTTTAGGTTCTAACTTTCAATGGGACAAAACAAATAAATAAGGTTGTCACCATATCCCTCAATGGTTAACTTCACTAAACTAGTCATGGATTCATACTAGATATTAGATCTATTTTAAAAGTTTTTGGCATACCTTTTTCCTTTCAAGTATATCCTAAAGATATATATTTGATACCCATAGGGTGGAGAATAAGATAAACAAGCAAATTAAAAAACCCTTAGCAATTATTAAAAAATAGACACAAAGATTTTGTTTATGGCACATGTGAACTAATCCTATTGGGTTCCCTCTAAAGAAGCATATGTGGGGTTGGAGAAGGAACTCAAAACATTTATGTGGGAAAGGAGCAACAAAATCAAGGTCTTCCAAATAATCAACTTAGATATTTGTTGCATCTTGTGGGAGTTTTTAGGATTCAATATTTCTAGAACTCACCTCCAAGTCCAAACTCTGTGTGAAAAATGGGTAATTAGATGTAGAAATTAATGAAGCATGGGAAGATATTCACCTCCATTGTATTAGTCAAGGCATCCCACTCATAAATTATACTTAGAAACGAGTGTCTCTTTAGACCCTTTTCATCCTTCCTTCTCATATTAAGTTTGTTGGAACTTTTTGTTTTACATAGTGTATGGAAGGATTGGGAGGTTGTTAATCCCTACCTATCCCCAAAAAATTATATGTTAACTACAACCTCTATTTTAATAACCATTTCCTATTGTGGTACCCTCTTGTAAAGTTTGAATGCATTCCTGTGGTTGAATATCCCTAATTCTTGACATTTAGGATATTTTAGGAAAGGTGGTACATGTACTACTAATATATTTAACAACCTACTGTGCAAATGGATCCCTTGAGTTGAGATTAAAAGGAATATATCTTGGAAAATTTCAAGGATTCATTTTAGAGTGTATTTAAGAACTCATTACAAATGACCTCATGCTTAATATTTACTTTATGATGCCTCGAGCATGGTGGTGAGACTAGAAATGGAAAAAATACACAACCTTTATCAAGTGTAAGCCTTGTTTGGGACACAAGTTGCTATGCTCAAGATGATTCTAAAGATTCAAGTCAATAATATATAGCTCCTAGATCCAAACATAATACATAGTATTCTATCTTCATAGTATTTGGAAGCTAACCTTGGAACCCAACATTTTTTCCCTAGTGTATAACTATGGGAGACATTTTACTGGACATAAGATTATATTACCTAGGTGTCCAATACTTGTGTTGTCCATGTTGTGGTTGAGCATAGATTCTTGAGCATATATTATGGTTATATATTCTATCCAAGTCAGTGTGGGCCTAGATTAAGTCTCTATGCTGACAATACATCCTAGCCTCCAGATTTTGGCGTACTACCTTAGGCCATTGAATTCCAATTTCCCTAGAACCTTATTAGAATAAAAAATTGCATTTCCTTTCTAAGAAGTTTATTGTTGTTTCTTTTAATTTTGTAGTTGGTTAGAATATTGTATCCTAGTATGATGACACAATAAGTTATACAAGCCAGTTTATGTACATCATAATGTAGGTGTAGAAATTATGGGGATGGACCGTCTTTAGAAGCTTTTCAACTTTTAGAGGAGGGGCCTTTGTTGATATGAAATGGATCAATGTATAATTTTTCATCTATTTTGGTACTTTATGGGTGGAAAAATCAGATAAATTGGCTTATTGGGCCCATTTTAGGGACATATCTTACTTCGTAGATTTGGGGTTTAGAACATTCAAAGGCCTATTTAAGGGATTAAGCAATGTTTTTTGGTGTAAAAGTTTAAAATCATATCTCACACCCCCTTAATGTTTTTCTACACTCCAATACCTTTCCAATGGTGCAAAAATTGCTTTAATATAAGTTCGTATGAGGAAGTGATGCCTCCGACAATCTGTCATATCCAATTGACCACCATAGTACCGAGTGGATTCCATGTCATCTCTCATTCCCCGCAAATGTGGAGCTAGTCACGAGTGGAAATTCAAAAATATTTTTAGGGTGTAAAACCCTAAACCTATTCGGGAGTTGAGGCTTGTACAAACCCTAATATTAACCCTATAAAACTATTGGGCTATGTTAAATATTGGGTCATTGTGAGGAGTAGGGGTTCCATTATGATGACGTTATTGTACTGTTCCACAGCTAAGCAATAGTAAGGGAGTGGATATTAGGGCATAACAGAGGAAGTAGGAGATCATTTCGTAGTAGTATAGGCCACGTTGTCAGAGGTAACTCCATAATGAGTACCACTTTCTTTGTATTTGCATTGCATGTTGGAGAAGAAAATATTAATGCATAGTCCTCACTTCTTGCTAGGTTTTTCCCCATAGTGGGTTTTCATAGGGTAGTGTTGTTTGTGTGGATGTGTTATTTTTCTCTAGTTATTTTCCTTTTAGTTACAATTTATTTTACCATTATGTGGAATGAAGCTAACATAATGAATTAAGTTGTAAGATTTAATGTGATGAACTATTCCAATGGAATATCCACAATAGTTTACAGATCATTTGTGCCATAAACAGGGAACCACGTGCCCCTCTCTCAACCAAAATACATAAGGTTACATAGAAGCAATAGTAGGCTCATCCATTCCACTGAAAGGTAGGTGCAAGAGAGGCATGAGCACAAAAGGAGTTGGCTCCTAGCCTCACCCACAATGATAAACAATTCCTAACACTGACCTTTGCAATATTTGAAAGGCCAAAGTGACAAAACCATCATAGTGATGGTTGAGATCCTATGTAGTGGATAGATTCCAATCCTCCAATCATTGTTTGGGCCTACCCAAAATTATTATGTCTAATTTCCTCCTAACATTGCCATGATTAGTTCTTATTTTATTTATGCTTGGGTTGCATCTCTTTGTTTATTATAGATATGACCCTCTAGACTCTGGAATTTTAGGTAGTGGTTGTATGTATGATTGGGGGTGTTTTTGATTAACCCAACTTATCTCATTTGAGTTTTGATTAGCTTTTGAACATGTTTGTGAAGGCTACATAAGTGAATTAAAATTTTATTATGAAAGCTTTGTTTAATCTTGTTTTGTTTATTTCCAAGTAACATATCTCAAGGAATACCCCAGGCATTTCCCCTCATTCCAAGGATGCTAACCAGGATAAACCCTATATTCTTCAAGGCACAAGGGTAAGTGAAAAACGAGAATGTTCTCATTCAAAAAATAGTAATATATTATACTATATTATTGTTTTTGGCGAGGGATTAAATTTGATTAATGGGATTTGAGAAGGAATACATAAAAGAGAGAAGATCATTTAAAGTGATTGTAAAAGAGGAAAATATGTACAATAATACTACTTTTCTTGAGAAGGAGTTGGGAAAATAAGATGAGAGAAGAAGAAATGCACGATTGATTTTGATAAAAAATCGATCAAGAAGAATGGAAAAACTTATGAAAATAAGTAAAATGTGTATGAACTTGTCCTTTGAGTAGTACTTGAACTTTGAACTATAAAGAGTTACAATATTGAAGTTAATGAAACTCTTTTGGAGGTGGAAAAAACTATAATAATTCGTTGTTAAGTGATAATAAGGACAACCATCATTAGTTGCTATATGCAAATATAGGTTGGCTTATCACCTTATTTGAGGAAAACCATGCCACCTAAAATAACCAACTAAGGATCCATAAAGTGCTAAAATAACACTCATGTCAAATAGTCTCTAAGTATTGAGATGTTAATGAATTCTTAGCCAATTAAAGCAATTTTAAAAATCTTACTCCATGTTCAAAAAATAATTTTATCCTAATATCCCACCCAATTTTTTTTTTAAATGTCCCTTTGTAATCATCGATGAAGCTACTCCCAAATACTTTTTAATAGCATTAATAAAAACCCCTCTCTCGTTATCTTAATTTTTACTAATTAAAAGATACCAATTAAAACTGACCATAAAATATAGCTTCCAAACAAATCATATGAACTCTTTCATTAAAAATTCGCATTTTTTATTTTAATTTTGCAATCATCGATGAAGCTACTCCCAAATACTTTCTAATAGCATTAATAAAAAGCCCTCTCTCGTTATCTTAATTTTTACCTAATTAAAAGATACCCATTAAAACTCACCATAAAATAGAGCTTCCAAACAAATCATATGAACTCTTTCATTAAAAGTACAAAGCATTTTTAATTTTGATTATGAAATTAATTTTCCTAAGTGCAATGATTTTCAAATTGGCGTGTAATACCCTTCACATATCTAAATCAAATTACGATTAAGGCCCAATTTCTTTCAAAAAAGGTTTCATACAATTCAACCATTTCATAATGAAACAATAGTTTCATTATTATAAATAAATGCATTGAACGATGAAGTAACACGTAGATGGGTTGTAATTATGACCAGCGTAGATCCAAATCCTAGGCTTTATCAAGCGTCGAGGGGGATCAAATCTCTTAGGTATCCATTGATTTGATTCAAACCAAAAGACACATCTTTTTAGTTAAGGTCCGCATATAATATTATTATTATTAATATTTAATATTATTTATGGTCGACATATAGTATTTATTATTATTTTTTATTTTGTTAAGAACGAACATTACAACATTTCTCCATACATGGTTTTAAAACCATATGCAAGGCCTTGCACATGGTCTTAAAACCATTTGCGAGGGCCTCCTAAACCATGTACAATAAAACCATGGGTTGTTTAGGAGGCCTTGCACATGGTTTTAAAACCATCTCGAAGGCCCTTCTAAACCATGTACAATAAAACCATGGGTTGTTCAGAAGGCCTTGCACATGGTTTTAAAACCATGTGCAAGGCCAACCTTTTTTTTCGGATAATTCAATTTTTTATTTTTTATTATTTTGTTAGGTAGGAACATTACAACATCTCCCCCATATTGTGTTTTTTCGTGATCCACATTTTTTTACGGATAATTAAATTTTTACTTTTTTATTGTTTTGTTAGGTAGGAATATTACAACATCTTCCCCATATTAGGTGGTTTTTATGGTGGACATTTATTTTGGCCTATAATTAAAAAAAAAAATGTTATTGATAAAAATAACGTTACGTAACGTTACATAACGTTACAAGATCTCTCCCATACTGAGCTGTAAAGCGCCTCTCGACGCAATAATTTCTTTTTATAGAACACACAAAACGAAAAGCGAAAAGGAAAAAGCATATAAGATAGAACTAAATTGAAATTATGATATTTGATACTCGTTAATTGAGCGGCAACTAAAGTTAGTTGAAATCATGGCATTTTCGTCCAAAATTATGAAGTGATTTGTCTCGTACGTTAAAGAAATTTTGGTTCAAACCACGAATTGTCCAAAGTATGAAGTGATATGCCTAGAGAGTTAAAGCCATGAATTTTTCTACAAACCATGAAGTAATATGAAGTTGACACTTATGATTCTCAATACAAAATGTCATACTTCCATTTTGTTGACACATCATGATTCTCAATACAAAATGACATTGTTCCATTTTCCCTACTTATTTCATGTTTCTATGTAGTGTGGATATTGAACATCCTATTTTGTGATTCATTTTCTTTATTATAAACTCAAATGTTTTGGATTGATCACTTAATATATCAAGGTTAATGGGGTTAATCACTTTATATATCAAGGTTAGTGAGATTAATCACTTTATATATCAAGGTGAGTGATAAGTAGGCATTTTTATTTCCAATTTGTTTTTAAGTATTTTGAATATTATTTGTGTTATTTTTAACTTTTATAGTTATGTTCGATTTACTATATATAACATATTGTAGAGAATTTTAGTTTATCAAGATCTTTACCTTAATCTTTAGTAAATATATAAATACAGTGAGGATTTTCGATTGAAAGAAAGATATCTTCGTTCAACCAAACGAAATGTGTTGCATTTGGATGGCAATAAAAGACACATTTCTTATCAATACTTTGACTAGACAATGAACTACTTGAAACCTATGATATTAGAAAACTATCACGTTTTTCGAAGAGCTATGGTTTTTTTATTCCAATGTTTGTATTTCTTTCTTTTGTTTCTTTTCTCTTCTTCTTTTGAATATGTTCTCTCATTTGGGATTTCATTGTATTGGATCAAATACACTGAACCAAAAATAAAAACTAATAAAAACAGAAAAGGAAAAGAAAACAAATGTTATTAAATCGAATCAATCAAATCATGGTCATTATCCAAAAATAAAAACTTATTTAAAAAAATAAAAATAAAACAAACACCATTAAATTGAACGAATCAAATTATGAAAATTATTGGATCAAATAAATATTTATTTATTTATTGTAGCTTTAAAGGTCATCATAATAAAACAGAAGCTCTTCTTTACACTTGCTCTACTAAATATATAGTGCAAAATTCCCCCAAAAAGTCATTGGTTCAAATCTAATCGTTGGCAATTTGGACTCTCACACTAACTTGGGGCTACTCAACACAATGGCCAATTCCTAATGCAATAGGTGTATCCTGATCCATTGATTGGTATGACCCCTTAAGTGTTTGTCAGAATATCAATAATGATAGGCTAAAGGATGTAGGACCAAACCAAAAGGAGAGAGAGAGAGAGAGAGAGATTATTTGTAAAATTGAATCTTATATGGTTATACATATTCACCTATGCAAGGAAGGGACTATAATTGTATCCTTGATTCATTGAATGGTATGACCCCTTAAGTGTTAGTGAGAATATATCATTAATGATAGGCTAAAGTATGTAGGACCAAAGCAAAAGGAGAGAGAGAGAGAGAGAGAGAGAGAGAGAGAGAGAGAGAGAGTATTTGTAAAATTGAATCTTATATGGTTGTACATATTCACCTATGCAAGTAAGGCACTATAATTGTATCCTTGATTCATTGAATGGTATGACCCCTTAAGTGTTTGTGAGAATATATCATTAATGATAGGCTAAAAGATGTAGGACCAAAGCAAAAGAGGAGGTAAGAGAGAGAGAGATTATTTGTAAAATTAAATATTATATGGTCATACATATTCACCTCCGCAAGGAAGGCACTATAATTGTACATATTCACGGAGATATCACTTTCTATTGAGAACTCATTGGATTGTGCTTGAACTTTTTCGAGGAAATTGAAAATGTAGGCTTAAGGTAAACTACATCCCTCTTAAGCCTAATGGATATTGGAGTATTTTTCAATAATATCTCTTACACTCCATCAAAGATATCCTTCATAGAGCTCTTTAAGACTTCCCCGTACCATAGGGAACAAATGCTTAGAGCCCTTCATGACATGGAGATACCTCTACCACCTCCTCTCGACCAAGCTCCTAACATTCTTGCCTCATATAATGCCTTGGAGGAGTATGACGCTATCAATGTAATTTTGATTGACCATACCACTCCCAAGATGTAAAGGGAGCTCTATGATTTTTAGTCATTTGATCTTCAAGTTGGTTAAGGTCCATGGGTATTTGGTGTTGTGCCATGAGTTCATCAACTCTCATAGAATTTGAGTTAAAAATTTGTTGAACCAACTTTGACATGGGATTTGTAAAATTGAATCTTATAGGGTTGTGCATATTCAATTTTGCAAGGGAGGCACTACGATTGTACCTACTCGTAAATATATGACTTTCTTATGAGAACTTGTTGAACTACAATTGAACTTTTTTTTCTGCAAAACTATTATTGCGAGGAAGATACAAAGGGATCTCTATGACTTTTAGAGCCATTTGTGGTCCAAGTTGGTTAGTACTTAGTTTTGTGTCATGAGCTCATTAGTTAATGGGTTCTCATACATTTTGGTTTAAAAAATGGTTGCACCAATTCTCACATGAGGATTTGTAAAATTCAATCTTATGAAGGAAGGGACTGCAATTGTATATATTCCTCTCAATAGTGGTTTGCCAAGTCAGTGAAAGTGGCTAGCTGATATAGGTCCTACTCTTATTTAAATATATCCGAGTGGCATACTTGACTACGGGCTTGGGCTTGCAGATGTGTGCTTGCACACACAACAACAATTGGGGCTAGGTGTGAAAAACAACCAATTTGAATTGATGCTAATGATTACACAATGATGCTAAATCTAAACTTGCTCAACTAAGCTTGAACTTTTTCTCCAATATTAGAACTATAGAAAGGTATTCCTGTGATAGAAACAATTCCAAGATGCACAGATTTTAGGCATATCTAACATATTAAGGGGCATTTTTTAATAAGGCGTGTGAAAGGGGTATTGTGAAGAACTGTTAGTGAGATTTTTTTGGGTATTTTTGCATAGACGCATATTCACACCATGACTAATCAACCATTATGTAAGTAAAAGGAACCACCCATTATCCACTTGGGATAGAGCAGTTATCTTGATGAAAACTGCTAAGTGCCTTGCCAACTAGTGGTCCCAAGTTTTTATCCTCAACGATGCCTTGGTCTTCCTTCTAACACCAACAAAAGATGAAAAAGGATGGGTCATATAGTAATAGCCATATGAGTTGACCTCATAAACTATTAACACCTACTTGACAAAGATTGTAGTTAATAATACTCCCCTTTATGGGAAAAAAAATATATTTTGTTTCCATAAAAATCATGCCGGATATTAAAATTATATAAATCATGAAAAATGCAATAAAAAATTTATGCCAACGTTTTAAACAAAAAACCAACTAACTTTCCTATACCTGTGCTGGTTGTATGTAACCTCAAAGCATGTGACAATCGTGTGCTTTCACACCTAATGCAGTTTTGTAGCCTTGATATAAGGATTATCAAATACCAACGACCCATATTCACCGCTTGGGAAATGATTTTTCTTAAGTATAGTTTGAGGCCCCCAAGGGTGTTTGGTATAGGATGTGAACCTGCAAACTGCTACGTGTTTACTGGACTGATTCACATGTCTCGTTGGTTAATTTTCTTCTATTCATTCATACTAATAAAAGACAGTGTCAAAAATAATCCACAAGTGGGGGGACCTACATTACAGATCCATAAAGTGACACATAACGATGTATATATCCACAGAAAAATCAACATACATTAACTACAGATTCACATAATGACACATATCAATGTATATATCTACACATACCAATGTATATATCCAGATACCGATTCGATGTATATATCCACAGAAAAATCAACATACATTTACAACAGATTCACATAATGACACATATCAATGTATATATTTACACATACCAATGTATATATCCACATATCGATGTATATATGAGTAGTTAATGTATATACTAGTTGTCTAATTAGGGAACGATTTTCTTTTTATTTTTGGCTAGTTTTTATTGGCTATAAATCTTCACGGAATTTTCAAAACGTGCAAAAACATTGCTAGATCTTATTGAGTGTGGGTGCTTGAGTGTTTTCATGTGTGAAAATAGTCCCTAGTTAGACAGCTCCATATATATATCCACATAAAATCCAAAATTGGATTCCCAACCACAGATTAAAAAAAGGACTTGGCTAATCTCTAGACTATTTGCAATCCAGCTACACGATTTATTGTTGAAAAGAAGATTTTTAATGTTAAAATTGCAATTTTTATTACAAAAATATATTCTCGATTACCCTTGGGACATGCAGATTATGTAATTCCAATCACTTAAAACTACGCCTTAAACAATTTCCACTGAATTTTAAACCAAAAAAACTCGCTAAATAAAAATGATCTAGAGTTTAGCTTACTCCTTGAGAAAAAAAATGTAGTCAATCACAACAACTAGTGGATGTGGGGAATGATGGGTTGGTCTGTCGTGCGTGGTTGGTGGGGAGACGGTGCGATGGGAATGGCGGAGGCCGAGCGCGAGGGAGAGTGGGTAGGTAAGGAAAGCCACGCAGTGCCTACCTCACTCATACGACCCTTCCCAGCTACTCTTCGCCGGCGCCCTTGCCTTATTTATATCCACCGGACCCGGCCACGTCCCTCAGCAGCACGGGGCTGTGTCTTCTTCATTCAATTGCAGAAGCATTGAATTCTCCGAGTTCCCAAGCAATGGAGAGCACGACTGTGTTCAGTCTAGAGAAGGGGCTTCTGGCTGTTTTCGCTGTAATTGTCGGGGCGATTTTCATATCGAAGCTCAAATCCAAGAAGCTCAAGCTGCCCCCCGGCCCGCTGGCGTTGCCCATCTTCGGCAACTGGCTGCAGGTGGGGGACGATCTCAATCACAGAAACCTGGGCGACTTGGCCAAAAAGTATGGCGAGATCTTTCTGCTGAAGATGGGGCAGAGAAATCTGGTTGTGGTGTCGTCGCCGGAGCTTGCTAAGGAGGTCCTGCATACCCAGGGCGTGGAGTTCGGTTCCCGGACGAGGAACGTGGTGTTCGATATCTTCACCGGGAAAGGGCAGGACATGGTGTTCACAGTCTATGGGGAACACTGGAGAAAGATGCGGAGGATCATGACTGTGCCTTTTTTTACCAACAAGGTCGTCCAGCAGTACAGATTTGCGTGGGAGGACGAGATCGGCCGGGCGGTGGACGATATCAAGAAACGACCCGAGGCTTCCACCACGGGTATTGTGATCAGGAGGCGTCTGCAACTTGTGATGTATAATATCATGTATAGGATGATGTTTGACAGGAGGTTTGAGAGCGAGGATGACCCGCTGTTTCTTCGTCTCAAGGCTCTTAATGGCGAGAGGAGCCGCCTGGCTCAGAGCTTTGACTATAACTATGGTGACTTTATTCCTGTTCTCAGGCCGTTCCTCAGAGGGTACCTGAAGATCTGCAAGGAAGTGAAGGAAAGTAGGCTGATGCTGTTCAAGGATTATTTCATTGATGAGCGAAAGTAAGTATTTCAAAGCTTACAGATCTAGAATGTTCAATCTTGTTTCAAGTCTTGTAATTATGTCAAGAGAAAGGAAATGATTCAGTAACCATTACTTTGTTTATAAAGTTGGATTTTTCAATTTATCATGATCAAAATTTATAAACAAGTTAATTACAGTATTTGGTTATACAATATTTAAATTAACAAGATTTTATTATACAAAATTGAGAAGTTGGTGGCCAGCAATATTTAGCTTGTTGGAGAGCAGTGATTGCTGTAAACTATCCAGTACATTTGCTTATTCAGCTTGTTGCAGAGCAATGATTGCTGGCAGAGCAATGATTGCTGTCTAATATCTTTGATTGCTGTCAAATATCTTTACTTAGAGGTTGATTGGTGACAGCAACAGAAATCATTGCTATGTGACATTTCCTTAAAAAATTTTGAATTTATAAATAAATTCAGTATTTTTACATTTAAAAAATTGATCCAAAAGCTGAAGACAAGTGCAAGAGGATCAGGACACCTTCTGGCACTTGCTTATAGAGAAGCCAGAACTGCAAGTGCAAGAGAATTAGGACGACTCTCTCGCACTTGCCTAAAGAGAAGCCAAAACTACAAGTGCAAAGCAAGTGCCAGAGAATCGGGGTGACCCTCCCGCACTTGCCTTGCCTAAAGAAGGCAAAGAGAGAAGCGAGAACTCCCACCCTTAAATAAGTTACTTCACCCACCCTCACAGAGTCATATGGAATTGAGCAAATATGTTTTTTTTTCCTGTTGATACTGTATAACAAGAAAGTTTTGGTATATTGACAGGAAATTGGGAAGCACCAAGGGCTCCAACGTCACAGGTGATAAGTGCGCCATAGATCACATCTTTGAAGCTCAGGACAAAGGCGAAATCAACGAAGACAACGTCCTGTACATCGTGGAGAACATTAATGTTGCAGGTGAGTTTAATTGGTGGAATGGAGATCTGTGTCAGCGTATATAAACAAATTTTCATGATTGGTTTTTACTGACAGAAAATTCTGTTTTCTGTTTTTGGTTTTTTTGACAGCAATTGAAACGACTTTATGGTCCATGGAATGGGGAATCGCGGAAGTCGTGAACCACCCAGAGATTCAGCAGAAGATCCGCGATGAAATGGACGCCATTGTTGGGCGGGGCGTTCCTTTAACGGAGCCGGACACCACCCGATTGCCTTACCTGCAAGCCGTGGTGAAGGAAACCCTGCGCCTACACATGGCGATTCCGCTCCTTGTTCCTCACATGAATCTTCACCAGGCCAAGCTCGGCGGGTTTGACATCCCAGCCGAGAGCAAAATCCTCGTGAATGCCTGGTTTCTGGCCAACAATCCCGAGTGGTGGAAGGATCCCGAGAAGTTTATCCCCGAAAGGTTTCTGGAAGACGAGAAGATCGAAGCCAGCGGTAACGATTTCAGGTTCCTGCCATTTGGCGTTGGGAGGAGGAGCTGCCCGGGAATCATCTTGGCTCTGCCAATTCTGGCTCTCGGAATTGGAAGGCTCGTTCAGAACTTTGAGCTTCTGCCTCCGCCTGGTCAATCCAAGGTGGATGTGAGTGAAAAAGGAGGGCAATTCAGCCTGCATATTCTGAACCACTCCGTTGTTGTTGCCAAACCCAGAGCCTGAACTTCAGCATATTGAATTCCAAATCTAGAAGAGCTTCAAACAATAAACTCTCTAAATACAGTTGCAGCCAAATGAAGTGTGGATTTCCTTTTTGTATTCAGCTCCAACTGGTTTGTTTTTGCTGTCAGTAGTTTTGCAGATTGTGTGCTTGAATATGCACTGTAAAGGAAATTTGGTATGAATTTTGGAGAAATGGTTGTAACTTGTTATCATCCATTGTGATTGTACAGCATTAAATGTTGTGATTTTTTATTTAAGTCGGTCCAGGCTTCCAGCTGATCATGATTCAGAATCATGTGGACAGGTGTAGCACTAGAGTGGACCACCCTTTGTCATGACGAGGGAAGAGAATGTATTACTTTAAATAGCCCTCTGGAAAATTAATGAATTTGTTAGACTGGTTCAACCATCCAATTACCAATCATTTTGAACTCATGACAGTGCAATAAAAATAAAATATTATTTACATGGTTAAAACAATTCCAAGTAGCACAACTATACTCCAGCCATTTTTAAAATAAAAAACAATTCCAAGTAGCACAACTATACTCCAACCATTTTTAAAATAAAATGAAATTTAATTGTTAAAGATTTTATAAATTATATAAAAAAATACAAAGAAAATATATATTAATAAAAATTCAAGTTTGAAGGATAAGTTTAATAAGTTGAAAATATACTAGCATAGATTTATCTAAAAGAAGATTTACTAAGCATCTAGAGGGATCAAACCTCTCAAGGTGTAAACTAAATCTCTCAAAGTGTAAACCAGTTTTTAGAATGGGAAGGTTGAAAACATGTACAATCCAATATTTATATGTTTATGGTTTTAGTTTATTTAATTTATATTGTTTTATATGTATGTGATTCTAAATAATTTAAATTTAATTTAAGCTACATGTTATTTTTTATATAGATTTATCAATTGAGTTGAATAAATCACTCAAAGTTCTCTTTAGAATCTTCAAAGTGACATGTCTAAGAAGTGATAATCCATAACTTCTAGACTGCTGCCAAAAAATAAAGAGTGTTTTTCTTAAGAAAATGAAAATTGTATATGAGTTTAATAGGTGAGTTCAACATGTTGTGATCAATGTTATTGGATATTTAACTACTTCAATGCCAAAATAATTTAGTTCAAATCTCACTAGATTATGTGTATTATTGCATTATGAATGTTTTCAGAATAAGCCATATCGTCCACGAAATTTATAGAAATAACTCTATTAGAGTTTAAAGAACATACATGTTTATTATAAATGTCATCCCCTAATGTAGTGAAGCATTCCTTGGCCCCCCCACTAGTTTTTCATTGGGGAAGAAACCTTAATAAATTACATTAAGCACACCACATACATAAGGCTAAACATTCTACATTTTGAACCTCTTTCACTATGTCGTCATTGTAATTGGACAAGACAATCTTTATCAAAATTGCAATTTTGGGTTCATGAAATTGTTCCTTTTTAATGTAGAAATGGATTTAACACTGTTAAATACCCCTACTACTATTGGGTCATGTAATCTTAACATCTGATATCTACAATTCCATCAATTCAAAACGATTCTTACTTGATTCTAAGTAAACAATGCAACTAGTGCTCCTTTTTGTTTTTTGTGCAATTCAAAGAGGACCAAAACTTTGCACATTTAAACTAGGCTTATATATAGTTGTGAAATGGAGTGAGTTAAGTAGTGGAAAAATCGAACCATTGAAATTATTTTTTCCTAGCAACAAGGCAACGTTTCACCTTGTTCTACTCATTTTTCAAAATTCCAATGATATATGTCATCTTAAAATAGGCAAAAACCATTAAGGTCATATGTCCACGGTCAAAGTTCCCATCAATCATGTGGAACTATAACTTCTAACAAATTCCTACCGGATTTGGGGAAGAATTTCAATTGAAAAGAGGTCAACTCTATCCATTAATTAACTTTCTCCTTTATGAAATAGAGTGTTCTAAACATGCTATGAATTTAACATTTTCCAATCATATGTTTATGATCATTTTGTTTTGTAATCCAATCAAATTTAAAAGAGTTGCTAGAATTGCACATGTTAATTATTCATATTGCACTTAATCCATTTATGCATTAAAAAATGCAATTTCAACAATAAAAAATCGCATTTTGATCAAAGACCGCATTGGAGAATTTTCAATGATGATAATGAAAAAAGGTCAAAATTGTTTAACATTTAGACTATTCCTTATGAAAAAGTTGAAATTTACAAATAAAAACAAAAATAATTGTCCCTTAATTAAGTGTTTAGCACCCCCACACATTAGGTGCTATCAGGACCCCCAAGCCATGGCATGATTATGGTTCGTACATAGGGCTACTCATCAAGCCGACCACCTACGATGCAGTCAATTTGCATATACAAAACCAACGACAACTTGCTGACTGTAGCAATTATAGTTTGGATTGGCAAGCTTTCCCTGCTCACATGAACAATCTGCTCCATGTAAGTTCATCCTAAGTATCTTGATGCCACTATCTGTGTATTTGATGGGGGTTGCAACCACCTTTCATGGTCGTACCACTCTTGATTTGGAAATGATTTGGCTTCTCATTATGATCAACAAAAGAAATAGTTATGTCGAGCTTCATTTTTGTTGCCTCCTGCATTGACTCTCTCTTTGGCTCACTTTTGATTATTTGCTCAACCCTTGCTTTCTCTCATCTCATTTTACCTCAGTTATCTCTTGCACCAACCTCGAGCTAAACATGGTCCATTCCAAGTGTGATCACAAAACCTTTATGAATCCATGTCGATCTCACATACCCCACACAATGAATGAACATGAGAAATCTCATGCATGCTATGTCAAAACGGTTCATCCAGACTCTTAGAACTATATTCAAGGTACGAAATCCTGAATTCAAGATCGAATTCACAAGCCCATCCCAAAACAATTCATTACAAAGATGGGGAATTTGGTTGATGACACGGGTTCTTCACACACTAAAGAAACCAAATACACCAAAACTCTTGGTCTATTTTGGTATACCAAGACACTTCTAGGTCAAGCTCTTATTGACTATGTAGAAAGTCGTTTTCAAGATAATTGTCAAAGTATGAATTTGGAAGCACACATGGAGTGCATGGAGGGTTGGCTCTGTCGATTAACCCATGCTCTAATGGATTCAGATGCTTGTCTCAATGCAAAGATCAACGCTTTGGCTCATGAATTGACTGAAAATACTTTCAGATAGAGTTCATAGAAAAACGTTGCTCCCTAGTTGATCTTTCGTCGCCAGCCCCATCTTCATCATCCTAACACGCTTTCTGGATCTAAGCAGGAACCTCCTATTCTAGGTGTTGATCGTTTGATTTCCTCAGTATATTTATCTCGAATGACTAATAGCCTCGCTCAAGGCCCTATGCTTTCATTATTTTGTCTTTCATATGGGAAGCCTAATTTCAGTCCTGTTTGGTTTATGCAGTCATAACCCCTGGCCTGTGGGGGGCCTCTTTTGTTTTTAGATGCAGATTCTTGGCATTCGCTCAATTGTTTCCAGTCGATCAGATTGATAGATCTTTTGGTTTTAAGGGAGCTATCATGGCCTAGTAGACTCTAGGCTTTGGCTTTCAAGAAACTCACAGTGATCTCTTTGTAAAATTTTCTTGGTTTTAATAAATTACAATTTTATAAATAAATAAAAAAATTATGTGTTTAGTGGTATCAATTTCTAACCCTCCTCTTACACTCAATATCCAACCACTTTTAGGCCTCTCACGACAAATATGTGACAATTAATACATCCAATCAAAATCCCTTTCAACAAGACTTTTATCACCATCGACAACAACTCTCAACACTATCAACATCTAATCATTTCTCTCTCAACAAAACTCTCATCACCACCAACTCTTAACATTATCAACAATCACATCTCAATCATTTTCCTTTTAACAAAACTCTCATCACCTCTGACTCTCAATATTACCAACATTATTCAATCTCATGTACCAATAAAATTCCCCACATGCACTTCCTAATAAGTTAACCATCTCTAATATAAATAAAATAAAAGTTTACAATTTCCTTAAATTTTAAATTTTCTCACAAATAGAAACAAGGAAAATAAACAATCTCTTTTACCTTGTTGAATAACATAAACAATTCATATCCATTAAAAAAATTGTCTCTTTACAAACACCTTAATGCAAACTACCCACATTATTTCATATAATATTGATGTTTTAAATTCAAAATAAACCATACTTATTTCATTCTAAAATTATTTTATATTTATATAATTTATAGTGACTTAAAATTATTTATGATGCAATATTTTTGAACATTTATTTATGGTGTAGTTTAAATATCTTACTTTAATTTTTTGAGTATATTTTTTGTTGTTGTTTAATTAAAAATTAAACCAGCTTAAATCCAAAACCTAGGATTTATCAAGTGCCGAGATGAATCAAATCTCTTGAGGTGCAAACCTCTTCTTAGGTATCCATTGATTTGATTCAAACCAAAAGACACATTTTTTTATTTAAGATTCACATATAATTTTATTATTAACAATATTTAATATTATTTATAGCTGTCATATAATATTTTTTATTTTGTTAGGAACGAACATTGCATCATTTCCCCACACATGGTTTTAAAATCATATGCAAGGCCCTCCTACAATCATGGGTTGTTTAGGAGGCCTTGCACATGCTCTTAAAACCATTTGCAAGACCCTCTTCAACCATGTACAATAAAACCATGGGTTGTTTAGGAGGCCTTGCACATGGTTTAAAAACCATGTGCAAAGCCTTTTGAACCATGTACAATAAAACCATGGGTTGTTTATAATGCTTAAAACCATGTGCAAGGCCAACATTTTTTTGCCGATAATTCAATTTTATGTTTTTTCTTGACCCAAGGATAATTAAATTTTTACTTTTTTATTGTTTTGTTAGGTAGGAAGATTACAACATCTCCCCCATATTATATTGTTTTTGTGGCTGACATTTATTTTGGCCCATTAGAAAATTTATTTTTTATTAATAAAAATAAGGTTACGAAAGTGATATTATTTTTTATTTTGTGTTACAAAATCTCTCCCATAATATTTACTATCACTATTATTTTTTGCCGACATGTTACAAACTTTACATCAAGTTACAAGATCTCTCCCATAAATTCACTATCACTATTATTTTTTGTCGACATGTTACAAACGTTATATAGGGTTACAAGTTCCCTCCCATAATATTCACTATCACTATTATTTTTTGCCGACATGTTACAAACATTATTAGCTTTACATTACAAACGTTACTAACGTTACATCACGTTACAAGATCTCTCCCATAATATTCACTATCACTATTATTTTTTGGCAACATGTTACAAACGTTACTAACTTTACATCACGTTACAAGATTTCCCCCATTATTGTACATGGTTTAGGAGGGCCTTGCAAATGGTTTTAAGACCATGTGCAAGGCTTCCTAAACAACCCATGGTTGTAGGAGGGCCTTGCATATGGTTTTAAAACCATGTATGGGGAAATGTTGTAATGTTTGTTCCTAAAAAAAAATATTATATGTCAGCCATAAATAATATTAAATATTAATAATAAAAATATTATATGTGGACCTTAAATAAAAAGATGTGTCTTTTGGTTTGAATCAAATCAATGGTTATATATAGAACACACCAAAGTTTATAGTTCATTGAGTGCAATACGTACGAAGAGGTCTGCACCTCGAGAGATTTGATCCTTCTCGGCACTTGATAGAGCCTAAGATTTGGATATTTATTTCATTCTAAAATTATTTTATATTTATATAATTTATGGTTACTTAAAAATTATTTATGATGCAATATTTTTGAACATTTATTTATGGTGTAGTCTTACTTTAACTTTTTTGAATATATTTTTTGTTGTTGTTGTTTAATTAGAAATTAAAAAAAATTATTAAAGACACATCTATTAGATATAGAAATTGCATAGTTTAGTTATTATAAAATATTCTAAGATGCTTTATTTATAAATTTAAGAACACAATTTAAACATTTCCAAATTTAAATTTTAAATTTTTTTATATAATTTTAACTAAAATCTACTATAAAATCCAAAACATAAAATTTTAATAACTCTTTTAAATTTTAAACTAAATTTAAAAAATATTTAAATTATTACATTTTTATTCCATTTAAAAAAAACCAAAATCATTAAATCAAAATAAAACTTAATTCAATTAAATATAAAAACTTACCAAAAAACATCCTATTTTTACTTCATTCCCTCTAACCACTTCTCCCACCCTTGCAACAATTTCACATAAAAGTCCATATTTCAAAAACTAAATCACCCATTTTATTTCAATGCCAAAAACTAAATATATTTTTGTTGTTGTTGTTTTGGGTATTTAACTACTTCAATGTCAAAATCATTTAGTTCAAATTTCACTAAATTATGTATATTATTGAGCCGAGAGGATCTCTACAGCCCAGTATGGGGGAGATCTTGTAACGTTACGTAACGGGGGAGATCTTGTAACATTACGTAACGTTATGTAATGTTACGTAACGTTATTTTTATTAATAAAAAAATAGATTTTTTAATTATAAAACAAAATAAATGTCGGCCAGAAATACAACCTAATATGGGGGAGATGTTGTAATCTTCCTACCTAACAAAACAATAAAAAAGTAAAAAATAACAAAACAATAAAAAATAAAAAATTTAATTATCCCCCCAAAAAACGTGGATCATAAAAAAACACAATATGGGGGAGATGTTATAATGTTCCTACATAACAAAATAATAAAAAAATAAAAATTGAATTATTTGCAAAAAAGTGTTGGCCTTTTAAACAACCCATGGTTTTATTGTATATGGTTTAGGAGGACCGTGCACATGGTTTTAAAACCATGTGCAAGGCCTCCTAAAAAAACCCATGGTTTAGGATGGCCTTGCAAATAGTTTTAAGACCATGTGCAAGGCCTCCTAAACAACCCATGGTTTTAGGAGGGCCTTGCATATGGTTGTAAAACCATTTATGGGGAGATGTTGTAATGTTTGTTCATAACAAAATAAAAAATAATATTAAATATTATATGTTGGCCATAAATAATATTAAATATTAATAATAAATATATTATATGTTGACCTTAAATAAAAAGATGTGTCTTTTGGTTTGAATCAAATCAATGGTATATATAGGACACACCAAAGTTGATAGCTCATTGAGTGTAATACTTAAGAAGAGGTTTGCACCTAGATAGATTTGATCCCTCTCGGCTCTTGATAGAGCCTAGGATTTGGATCTACGCTGGTTGCATTATGAATGTTTTCACGGTAAGCCATGTAGTCCATGAGATTTATGGAAAGAACTATGTTAAAGTTTAAAGAACATACATGTTTATTATAAATGTCATCCTCCAAGTGAAGCATTCCTGGGTTTTCTCATTCTTGGGTTTTTCTTGCACTAGAGAAACCAAATACACCAAAACTCTTGGTCTATTTTGGTATATCAAGACAGTTCTAGGTCAAGCTCTTACCGACTATATAGAAAGTCGTTTTCAAGATAATCGTCATAGTATGAATTTGGAAGCACACATGGAGTGCATAGAGGGTTGGCTCTATCGATTAACCCAGGCTCTAATGGATTCAAATGCTCATATCAATGCAAAGATCAACGCTTTCGCTCATGAATTGATTGGCAAGACTTTCATATAAGCTTCATAGAACAACATTGCTCCCTAGTTGATCTTTCGTTGCCAGCCCCATCTTCATCAGCCTAACACACTTTCTGGATCCAAGCAAGAACCTCCTACTCTAGGTGTTGATCGTTTGATTTCCTCTCCTATATTTATCTCAGATGACTAATAGCCTCACTCAAGGCCCTATGCTTTCAGTATTTTGTCTCTAATATGCGAAGCTTGATTTCAGTCTTGTTTGGTTTATGCGGTCATAACCCCTGGCCTGTGGGGGGCCTCTTTAGTTTTAAGATGTAGACTCTTGGCATTCTCCTAACTGTTTCTAGCCGATCTGATTGATAGATATTTTGGTGTGAAGGGAGCTCTCATGGCCCAGTAGACCCTAGGCTTTGGATTTCAGGAAAGTCTTAATAGTGATCGCTTTGTAAAATTTTCTTGGTTTTAATAAATTACAAATTTATAAAATAATTTAGGAGTTTAGTGGTATCAATTTCTAACCCTCCTCTTACACTCAATATCCAACCACTTTTAGGCCTCTCACGACAAATATGTAACAATTAATATATCCAATCACCTCCCTTTCAACAAGACTGTTATCACCACCGACAACAATTTTCAACACCATCAACATCCAATCATTTCTCTCTCAACAAAACTCTCATCACCACCAACTCTTGACACTATCAACAATCACATCTCAACCATTTCCCTTTCAACATCACCCCTAGCTCTCAATACTTCCAACATTATTCAATCTCATGTACCAATAAAATTCTCCGCATATACTTCTTAATAAGCTAACCAACTCTTTAAAAAAATTAAAGATTTCCAATTTCCTCACAAATGGAAACAAGGAAGACAAACAATCTCTTTTTCCTCATTAAAATTTACAATTATCTACATATATAAAGAAGAAAAAGCATCTATCCCTTTCATTGTATAAATTAATTCAATTTATTAACATGAAATTTCCAATAATATTAAAATGGATTAAAAAAAGAGAAGGCAACCCATACCATCATCATCATCATTGTATGTGATCCATTAAAAAATTGTCTCCTTACAAACACCTTAATGCAACCTACCAACACTATTTCATATAATATTGATATTTTAAATTCAAATAAACAATATTTATTTTATTCTAAAATTATTTATGCTGCAATATATTTGAACATTTACTTATAGTGTAGTTTAAATATCTTATATTTTTAATTTTTTTAAGTATATTTTTATTTGTTGTTGTTTAATTAAAAAATTTTAAAAATTTAGAAACACATATATTAGATATAAACATTGCATATTTTAGTAATCATAAAATATTTTAAGATATTAAAGTTATTTATAAATTTAAAAACACAATTTAAACACTTCCAAATTTAAAATTTACCAATTTTTTTATATAATTCTAACCAAAATTTACTATAAAATTCAAAACATAAAATTTAAATAACATTTTTTAACTTTAAACTAAATTTAAAAATATTTAAATTATTACCTTTTTATTCCATTTAAAAAAAACCAAAATCATCACAATTTTAAAAATAATTAAATCAAAATAAAACAACTCAATTAAATATAAAAACTTACCAAAAAACATCCTATTTTTACTTCAGTCGCTCTAGCCTCTAACCACTTCTCCCACCCTTGCAACAATTTCACATAAAAGTTCATATTTTAAAAACTAAATCACCCATTTTATTTCAACTACCCACTAACACAACTTTATTCCAACAACCCATTTGCATGATTTTTATGGAAGTACACCTACTCCACCCATTTCAAATATTGAATTTAAAAAAGCACCACGCTGACAAGGACTCAAAAGTTTACAAGTTTCAAATAAGTTACACGTCACGATGTTGGCATGGGCACGTCACTAAGACAAGGATAACTTTGGAAAAAGAAATATTTAAGGCTCTTGGAGTTGTCCTAAAGATATAAACATCGTTTAGAAATTTTGCATATTTAAATTATATAATGCCTTCCTAAGTTGTTTTTTAAATTATTTTTAATTTTAATTAATATAAATGGATAATGCTTGCATTTTAAATACATCACTTTTAAAACGAGTCTAATTCGTGACGACGACTTTATATGTGACAGTCCTAGATTGGCAGTCATGCTGATATGTAAAAGATGTCTTTTGATTCATATGAATAACAAACGCTGGTATTTTTTCCCCTGAAAAAAAAGAGATATCATTTATGGTGTAGGACCAATTGAAATAACCTCTAAATGTTATTATAAGATATTAAGAGATATCATCATTTATGGTGTAGGATCAATTGAGATAACCTTTTAAGTGTTATTATAAGATATTAAGAGATATCATTTATGGTGTTGGACTAATTGAGATAACCTTTAACCACTTTGATATTAAGAGATATCTATTATGATGAAGGACTTTAAGTGTTATTATAAGATATTAAGGGATATCATTTATGGTGTTGGACTAATTGAGATAACCTTTAACCACTTTGATATTAAGAGATATCTATTATGATGAAGGACCAATTGAGATAACCTTTAAGTGTTATGATAAGATATTAAGAGATATCATTTATGGTGTAGGACTAATTGAGATGACCTTTAAGTATTATTACTTATAATTACGAAAAAGTTATGTAGACACTATTCTTAGATTTGTTATCATTTTACTTGGTCTAAATTTATTACGTGTTTTTCAAATAAATGTAAGTTTATTATGAATACTTTTTTTAATCTTCATATTAGGCATTAATTTACTGCAATATTATACATAATTTGATTTAGACATGTAATATTATTTATAAATTAGGTTCATGGTGTAACCCAACGCTTTAGAATACTTTATGTACAAACATATATTTGTATGGCCTTACTACCACTCATATGTATATAATGTATATCATCTATTAACCATTGTACATTATTGGTGACACTATCTTGTATTTAAACAACTATATGTGAGTAAGTCTTAACATATACATAGATGAGAAGGCTAGCAACTTTTAATATTTTTATTTATCCAACGTCCCATAAAAACATACCCTTTAAATAACATGGTTGATATACCATTCATTAAACATAGGTAAAGAAATGGTTAATCTAAGACATAATTACAAAGCCATAATATGATTCAAAATGCAAATAAAAATACATAGCAAACAAGTGCGAGACACCAATATACGTGGTTCACCCCTAACCAGGGGCTACGTCCACCAAAACTATTAATATTTATATTAATTATTCAACAAAGGTTACAAAACTGCAGTGCACGAACTGCATTTCATGTTCCTTATCCTCAAATCTCTCTCATAGAGGACAATATCAACTTACTAAATTTGCCTTACTGCAAGGCCTTTCTTTAAAAGAGAATAATATCATCTAAAGCAATTCCAAATATTTTCACTTAAACTACCCCAAGTGAAATGATAAAGAAGTACAATTAAAAACTTACTTGAATTCCCTCGCCTCGTATCTTACTTATTTTAGAATTTTGAGGCCACCCCCAAACTGGCATGAATCCGATATGTAAAAATTCTTCTAAAACCATCTCTTCATATGACTGGACACTAAGCCCTCTATCAAAGCTAAATCTTAGGATGTATTCTTTCATTTTAACTTTTTAAATTACAACCATTATGTTGTTTGTATATTTGACTCTTAAACCAATTCTCAATTTATACTAATGTTCGAGTTAAATTACTCTTAAAGGCTATCCAAATTTAAAAATATTTTTTTTTTATTAACTTGTATTAAAAAGATGAAAAGTGTAACAAGGGAAACTTTACTATATTTTAAACAATTAATACATGTATACAACATAAATGAAAAACACTAGTTTACAAAACCGCACCCTCCGAACATAGCCTATACCCTCGCAAAAAAACATAAAGGAGTGTTTTCTTTTAAGAAAAAAAAAATATGAGCTCGAGCCTTTCTCATTAGTATTATAATGCAAACTCCATTTGCATTCCACATTAATTAATACAAAAGTGTTTTACGCCCTTCTTCCCTCTTTCATATGTACTGAATGCTATACCAAAGAGAAAGGGTTCACTCCCTCTTCTCCTTTGCTTTACAAAGAGATAAGTATAAGGAAACAATAACAAAACTTTAAAGGGCGGCGCCCCTTCTCAAAATAGGTCCATTTGACACAAAATATAATCCAAAGAAAAAGTGTAAGAATCCCCTTTGCTGAAAACTCTGAAGACTATGTCATGAAATTGAGGACTACATACTAAGCAACAAAGGAACCAAGGATGGTTAGCTTTCTAAATGAGACCATCCTCTTAATGAGAGCATCAAATTATGCAGCTATGCTTTTAACACAATTGGTTAACGAGATTTTAGGTTTGGTCTGGAGTTGGATCTTCAAAAGAGGTTGTTCTACTCCTTTTTACAGAGTTACCATAATTAGATCAAATGTAATCGCTAACCTTCATGGAAGTCGTTCACCCTCAGCTACAATGAACACAAAATAGTAAAACAAAATAAAAAGAACCAAGGAACAACTCTCTTCTAAGGAGGTCACCTTCTTCCAAAATCAAGCCACAACAATGGGTAATGAAACCCACGTCGGTCTTCCGAGAGAGATAACTCTCTCCTCTCATCAAACTTAGCAATACAATCAAAATGAAAGTTAACATAATTTTAAAAGGATTTAGTTTATACTCTTATATAATACAAAGATGTAACAACAAATTAACAACAATGAGGAATGATCAGTTTTCTTGGCAAAGTCCATTTTCCTTCACTACATCAAGAAATAATAACTATAAACATGTATTCAAATCCAAACCAGAAGTGACTCACTGTGGGAACTCAAAGAGAACCAAGCCTTTACTCCATATCATATTTCTCCCATGGCGGCTATAAGAATTTTTCCTCTTATCCCTTTACTACCATATCCCCTGTGTAAATGCAACTGGATCTTGAACAATTGGAGTTCATATCTCAAAGAAGAGACCACATCTCCTTTACTTCCAACTCTGAGCTCTTCTCAGAATAGGGCGTCGATGCTTAAGAAAGAGTGAGACATTTTTTTCTCCTCCTCATGCCAACTTCCTCTACCCCCAACATTTTTTTTTCTCCACAGTAACTGACTCTGCTCAGTTCGTAAAACCGCCTCTCTCCTCCTCGACTTAGAAGCAAATAGCATGGAGAGGGTGTAGACCTAACCAAAATTTTGTAACTAGATGCCTGTTCATTCAATTAAACAGAAGTAATTTACTTCTAACTGGTAATTTATGGGTATAATCTTTTATTTTTGTAAGTAATGACGACATAGGGGGTGTTACAGTTTAGTTGACTTAGTTCCTAGCTTCTTACGCTATTCCCACTTTCCCTCGCTCGGTTCATATTTTCCACCACGACTTATTTTATTTGGACTTTCCTTTATTTGGTTCTCTGCCACCTACTTGCTTGACCTAGTTCTCCATGCTCCTGGTCACTTCGCCAATTTCTCCACACCTCCACTGGTACATGTTAGAGATTTAATAGTTATACAATAACTTTAGACAGATAGCATCATTTCATCACAACCATAACATTAGAATCACTAAAAGAAAGACAAGCACATCAAGACAAAAGAACATAGATATTTATCTTGGGAAACCCTCTTAGGGGAGAAAACCTAGCAAACCTTCCTCAATATAAAATTCAACCAAGTACAATGAACAACCCCAAGAACAAGACTAGCAACTTCCTCTCCAACGAACTTCCACACTCTCTCTCTTATGCACTTACTTGTGTGAGAGATGTATCTAAATGAGGGAGGAGCCTCACTTATTTATACTCATCAAGTGAGTGACATCTTAACTTAACTAGGTGGGCATGTTGCTCTAAACCAGGGCTGACTTACCTAGGGAGACTCAAAATAACATTTATATAATATTCTTGTGGGTACTATTGACTCGACTTACAATGGAGGTTTTACCTCAAGACTTTTATATGACCAATTACATCAAGGACATCTCCTGAAGGAGGAATAATAAAAATACAATAGAATATATTTCGAAGTTACATTTCTTTAACACTCCCTCTTAACAAGGAAGGTATTCTACACATCATCATCATCAACATCAACAACAACAACTGTACAACTTACTAGCGAATCTATATATCATACAAAGTTTTGGAACAACAACATCATGTATCTGGAACATCATCATCAACATTAACATAGAACATCATCATCATCATCATCAACATGGAACATCATCATCATCATCCAAATCATCATAATCATCACCATCAACATGTGACTGCTGGAACAACAACATCATCAAGAGCATCACCATTAACATCAACATGTGACTGCTGGAACATCATCATCATCATCAACATGTGACTGTTGGAACATCATCACCAATCCAATTCTTTTCTAAGCTGGCATAGGTGATGAATTGCACAACCAATCTTTCTTACTTCGTTGATAAGTGAGCCCTTAGGGACTATCCATTCTCGCAGGATGGTAGCTGAAAGAGATATTGTCCATCTTGCATTTCGGGAGCTCTCTCTATCCCGTCACAAGATTTCTTAAAGTATCACCCCATCGTAGAGTGTCCCATCTTGCTCGCGAGTAACAACTAAACTCATCAGCTTGTCGTAGGATGAGAGGATATCTCTCCACCTTGACATTGCCCTTATTACATCTTGGGAGCTCTCTCTATCCCATCATAAGATGTCTTAGAGAGTATTACCATATCGTCGCAGGATGTCCCATCCAAACTCATCATCCTATTGTTGGATGAGAGGATCTTACAACCCTGTCACAAGGTGTCCCATCCAAACTCATCATCCCGTCATAGGATGAGAGGATGTTACCACCCCATCGTAGGGTGTCCCATCTAAACTCATCATCCCCTCACAGGATGAGAGGATCTTACCACCCCATCATAGGGTGTCCCATCTAAACTCATCATCCTGTCGTAGGATGAGAGGATATTAACACCCCTTCGCAGGGTGTCCCATCTAAACTCATCATCCCTTCATAGGATGAGAGGATCTTACCACCTCATCACAGGGGGTCCCATCTCATAAGTAAGAGCTAATCTCATCATCTCGTCACATGAGGAGATCATTGTACCCTGTCATAGGGTATAATAAGTGTCATTCCTATCTTGGAAACACTCATCGAACAAGAACCAACTCAACATGGTTATGTCCATAGGCCATTTAGCCCTGGCCAAGTCATCATCGCACTCACGAGGAATGTTTGTCTGGTGTGCATCATCCCTCTTCAGCTCCTAGAACACAGTGCTCCCTCTGACATGGAGGCCATCCTAATGTCAAGTCCATCTAACAATTTTCTGCAACTTGAATATCACTCACCCTTGGCCAAGTCATCATGGCACTCTCAGGGAATGTCTTTCAGCTCCTAGAACATACTACTCCCTCTGTCATAGAGGTCATCCTGATGTCAAGTCCATTTGACAATTTTCTACAACTTGGAACATCTTCTCCAATATGTTTCTTGTCTTCAGTGAGAAACAATACAATCATGTGAAATGTAGGATAATTGAACTTCTTCTCTTCAACTTTATAACAAAGGTTGAAGTCTTATTCAATCTTACTTTATGAGTCTTCATCACACGATCTTTCCTGCAGGTTAAATGCAAATGTATGATCAGTATCATATTGATAACTTAAATGGAACAATAACACTTATCGTATATGTTTGGTGAACTCCCTCTTGATCTATGCTTCCTTGCTCCTTCTAAATCTTGATCTTCAGTTTCTAATCTTCTGGAATTTGAGCCTTTGTTTTTGAGACAATCTCTTGCAAAATGTCCCTTCTCATCACAAGTGAAATATCCGAGTTGTGATAGGTCCTTCTTCATATATATTTTCTTATTGTAAGAATGTTCTTTATTCTTGATCTTTCCCTTCTTGGCATGAACGGGTTCTTCTTATGCTTAGATTTGTACTCATCTCCCTATGGATCTCCGACTTTTCCTTTGACATAGTCTTTCGAATAATGCTCTTCTAGTATGAGAAGAACTCTATACTTTTGTCCCAGAAAGTTCTCAACTCCTTCAATCTTTTCCTCAAGCTCGGTACTATTTGTCATCTTGATAAAATGAGAACCTCAAATGGAAATAGAGAGAATAAAACTTACCAATGAGAGTGCTTCAACTAGATGCTTGCTCCAAAGCTTTTCTGGAAAATTGCTTCTTGTGGACCTAGGGTTTGATAGAGAAACCCTAATTTTTCAACCTTGGTGACTTGAAAATATTATTGGATAGAAATATGTACCTCCTCGAGGAGAATTCAATAATATACTCCTTTTTCCCAAATCTATGGGCATAATTGCAAAAATTTTGATGCCCTAGTTTTCCCAACAGTAGTGTTAGGTCAAAAATTGAAAATCCACAAAACTGGAAACTTCTTCCATAGAAAGATGCACCCTCCTAGGGAGAGTTAGATGGTCCTCCTTTTTCAACTGATTTGTGGAGGGAAGTGCTTGAAATATAAACCCCTATTTCTCTAGTTCCAACATAAATAAGGGAAAAACTAAAAAAATCTCATAATGGGGATCTGTTTCCATAGAAAGATGCGCCCTAATAGGGAGAATCCAATGATACGAAAGTTGATCTTGATTTGTGGATGGAAATACAGAAAACATGGATCCCTAGTTTCCAACTTCCATTAGTTAATGTGCATAATGACTTGTTTCAGGGTGGCTCTGATACCATGTTAGAGATTTAATGGTTATACAAGAGCTTTATACATTTAGCATCATTTCATCACAACCATAACATTAGGATCATTGAAAGAAAGACAAGCACACTGAGACAAAAGAACACAAAGATTTATCCTAGGAAACCCTCTAGGAGGAGAAAACCCAACAAAAATTCCTCAATATAGAATTCAACCAAGTACAATGAACAACCCTAAGAACAAGACTAGCAACTTCCTCTCTGCAGTGAACCTCCAAACTCCCTCTCTTTCACACTTACTTGTGTGGGATATATATCTAAATGAGGGAGGTGCCTCACTTATTTGCACTCATCAAGTGAGTGACATCTTAACTTAACTAGGTCGATCTATTTCTCTAAAATCGGCTTTACTTACCTAAGGAGATTCAAAATAACATTTATATAATATTCTTGTGGGTACTATTGACCCGACTTACAATGAAGTTTTTACCTCAATACTTTTACATGACCAATTACATAAAGGACATATCCCAAAGGAGGAATAATAAAAATACAATGGAATATATTTCGAAGTTATATTTCTTTAACACTACGACCTTGGTCAAGTAAGTTTTCTCCACGACTCTCCATGCACTTGGTCACTTTACCATTTTCTCACCTAATCAATTCGGGTTTGGTTGGGTTTCTCCATGGCTCCACTACTACAACCCTAGTTGATTTAGGGTTTGCTGGGGTTTGCAGGGTTTTCCCATCGATTTCTTCATGGCTCCACTACTACAAACTTACCCTACACCCTCCATACGATGTGCACGTTTTCTATCAATTCCTAAATTTACTCTAATGTTATCCGTTAATGAAATATTGTCAATCCACAAACCTTCCCTCCCTATGTTTGTTAATATATTACTCATTTGAAGTTATAATTTCTTCAACTATTTCAACTTTGAGATTGCCTTCGAGTTTTTCAAAATCCAAAGAACTCATGCTTCATTCTTGCGAAGGTTGCTTTAGAGAGGGCAGTTGATAGGTAAGACCAAAGCTTATTATTGCTATGCTTGCAAGTTATAATAATTACTTACAACTAAATTTTCCACTTCATGAACATCATGAGGTTGCATGAATATGAGAAAACAATGAATTATTTAGATGGACTATTTTTAGAGGCTTCTAGGACATAATTTTGTGAATGCTTTTGGGTTGTGTTGCTAATAAATTAATAATAGGTATATTGTCCTTAATCGAGAGTGTTTTCCTATATATTGTTTGGAGTCATTACTAGGGTTTAAGTTTGATTGTATAATATGTTGTTGTAATTTGAAGAAATAGTGTTGTCAAATTTGGCCCTATATTGTTAATATTTTTCATGATCTAGTGTGTAATGGGTCTAAAATTAAATTTAGAAAATATCCAACATTTGGACATTTCATTTTTAAAAACAAGACAAACTACCTCCTCGAACAAGAGTGATAACAAAGACTTGAAAATTCGGCTCCAAATTATATTTATTTCCATTTTTTTTAGTTTAATTCGAAGGTTAATTACAAATTGATGATAGTTTTAGCTTCGTACCCCTGTGCTAGCTGGTAGTACATACTATAATGGAAAGAAGGATACATACAATTATGTTTTATGAAGTTTTCCCTTACTTTATACTTTCTGGCTCTCTGATATATACAACAATAATTTTTTAATCATATGCAAATATTGCTAGTAAATCTCCATCGTGGGCATGAAAGGCCCCATACATTATTTATTTTCATGTCAACTAGTGGGGCATATGATTGTCGCTCTCATTTTTCTTCTTATAGTGCCTAGAAACTAAGATTGTAAGTTCATATCAATTGGATATTTATATGATCTACAATAATAGTCATTATAGTTATCTACATTCTTCATTGGCATGTCTATTGGCGGGGCATATGATTGCCACCTTCATTCTTCTATTGAAGGTGCCTAAAAACTAAAATTTCCAGTTGATGGTTGGATATATGGATGATATACATAGTAGTTGTTTCCCCCATAGTAATACCACTTATTGAAACTAGTTACAATTGGTAATTCAATTATGCTTGACAAAAGAACAAGTTAGTTAGCATCTACTTGCTTGACTCCACATGGCTTGTTCAAACTCATCCCTCTTTTGAAACTTGTATGTCAAACTTTGCCAAAGTTAGTCAAATATGGTTAAGACCAACCACTTTATCTATCTCAAGGGAAAAAAACATGTCAGGAAAAATGTAGTTTGTGCTTTAAGTTTTGAATTGGAATCATGTGATTGTTGGTTCCATACCCCCTATGAATTATCTTACCATTTGGGTAAGAAATAGGGATTGTTTAATGGACCTCTTCTTGACTTGAACAAGTTCGCTATTCATGAACAATATTTGGTTTTGTGACCTTTCAATTATGTTTCCCCAATGTTCCACTCAATTGAATTGTGTATGAATCATTCCCCCTTTTGTTCATCATGTTCTATAGGCGGTCAAGTTCCATTGCATCCTTTTGGGCTAGATATTGGTATTCAAGCATAGTTAGACATAATGAAGAGGAAATTATCAAAACAAATATATCTATGTCCAAAACATTCATTGTTCATGGTCGTATTTTTTCCATGAGACATAAGTACCTTTATTTTTTTTTATCAATTGTCATGCATATTGAAAATCAGGGGCCAAATGAAAGCATACACTAACATTATTCCCTTCCAATCAATATTATATAAGTCAGATGCCTATTTATAGACATCTATAGCCTTAAAGGAATACGAGAATAAGTGCATAAAATTTTGAAATGGGATATTAGTAACACTTTGTTTTTAGTGTTTTTTTTTCATAATTTTATAATGGAGAGTACAACTGCATGTTTATTTTCTCCATGGATCTATTTTGGGAAATGGGTGTTGTAAGTGGGTTCTACATTACAAATAATAGACTTTTTTTGGATTAGGTGATAGGTTTTAGGGGTAATATTCTACTAAAATCCCTTGGGACTTGCTTTTGGCCTCGTACCTTTGAAACTCATGTGATCTGGTTGGAACAACAATAGTGAGAATGGAACCTTGGTGGACAACTTAACACTATATTGACCTCACTACTGCACTAACAAACCAATTCTTTATGCCAATTAGAGGAAACTTCAACTCAAAATGGGCCTCCTAAAAAAAATTAATAAAATAATAGTTAGAATAATAAAATAATATTTATTAATTTTGGAGGAAGAAAAGAAAAAAAACTATTTTTTGTTTATATTTTCGACATATCTCCCCGTGTTTTTACTCAAATTTTGATCCGGAGAGCTCGTTGGATATGGAATTAAATTACTCATCCAACGAGTACCCACTCGACATACTTCTGATGGACCCCGCTACCCCAAAAACAAGAAATACCTGAAAAAAATGTGATGTTAATTTTACTTGGCTATGTGCAGAAACACCTACCTTCTGTCTATAGGACGGAAGGAGAGAGTCAACTGTATGGAGGGAAAACTGCAATATACTATTAGAAATAAACAAGTAAAGACCCGCAACAAACAATTAGCAATGAACAAAATATGAGCAGCTAAATCATAACCTAAATAACAAGAAAGCATTAAGACCATTATACCTCAGATCTTTCTGGAAGATGGGCCACCATGCCCTAGCTCAGAAAGCTACCTCTTTATAGATTTGGGTGTTGTGGAACAATGCTCAACACATATGGAGTATGGTTAATGGAGCAAGTGGAATGAGAAGGATGAATGGCTTGAGAGAGATGGCTCCTCAAGGCACTCATACGGGTAGAGTAACGGTAGGTAGAGAATGAGTGTTTTTTAGAGTGACCCCCACCCCTGTATTTATAGCTTTTTCTCAAGTTTTAGGATTTTTAGCCCTTGGTCATGGTTTTAACCCCTTTCTAGGATTTTAAGCCCCTTTCTAGGCTTTTTAGTCCCTTTTAGGGGTTTTAGTCCCTTTTTGAGGGGTTTAGCCCCTTGGTGAGCTATTTCTGGCTCCTTTATGGGTTTTTAAGCCCCTTTTTAATGTTTTTTGAGCCTTTGAGGGGAAAACATAGGTTAAGCAAGGGTGTGGGGGTCAATAGGAGTTAGGAAATGGATGTCTTCATGTGGTGTAGCCCATATGTAGCAAGTTGGGTATTTTTTGGGTTAACAGATTGCCCCCTTATGTGTGAGGGTAGGACCTCATCGTATGGCCGATGGACATCAAAGCATATCTGGGGAGAGGTGGTGTTTACTGGTTCGGGACATGGTGGCTTTGGTTTTTGTATTAATGTTGGTTCCCATCAATGGGTGAGATACAATGAATATGCGACATGTATATGGACGAGGTGGGCATCCCCATGCTCGTAACAATGTCAAAAGAATAATGTGATATATGATCCAAAATGCAAGACCAATCATGTACAACTGTTGTTACATAGTGGTTGCCTCAATAAGAGGCTAAAATACAATACTGATATGAAGAAATACTGTATTGGACCCATGGAATTCTCATGGAATGCTATATCTTCATAACTGATGGTCTGCTGTATCTGGAATGGTACATAATTGTAGGGACTCACTAACGGAGAGTCAGAGTCTATGTGGTACAATATGCTACATCAATCATGAATCTATACCGAAGCACTGTTTTGGGGCTTCTGAACATTGTCTCCAACGCAGCCCAGAAATCGCAAGGGACATGAACTTGTTTGGGTCCCTCAATAAACTCATCAATGTGCTAGAGTCAAGTGACATCCGGCATCTTCGACCAAATACTGCACAGACCAATACCATGTATGAATCTCAACAGTGAGATGATGTAGCTGGAGTCGAGCACGTGAGACACAACCATCCCGAGAGGCACTAAAGACTCCTCTCAAGTGGTCCAAGGAACTCATCAATGAGGTTAATGAAACCAAGATACAAGGACCTCTCGGTCTATCCTCTGGAATAGATGTGTTGTCGTCGATAGAGGGAGACCTACAATTGACCAAGGAAATGACGTTTCCTTGACCATAAGCATGAGGGAGATAACCAAGGGTGTGAGACAATCTTAGGACCGACACATTGAAATAGGGAACAGGGGCAGGGAATCACGAGGGACTCAAAATTCCTTTGTTTAGAGTATGACAGCAGTTCTGACTTGGAAGCAAATGAAACTAACTCAAGGGACGGGGATCATAGCTGTTATATCGGGAATGTAACTGCAGATGGGAAATGCTTGGCGGGGGGGGAGATATTTTTGGTATTCATGGGATCCAAGGAATAATTTTTGCATAATACTCTGAACAAAGGTGACCCAAAGGGGGGATGTTGTTGAACTGTAACATGTGGGGTGGTGTCTGAAGACACCGTTATGGTACGATCTCATGGATTTTTAGTGAGCCTAAGAAAGTAAATGCTCGATGGTGCTTTCAATTTTAGAGAGTATGAAAGCATGAAGAAGACTCTAGTGGGGTCTCTTTTTCATTGATAGTCTCCTGTGCCCGAAAAAGGATAAAAGTGTACATATGAGAGCTCGCCCATCCTTTAGGAGATGGGAGACTTCTTTATCGTTGGTATTCCAATCAGGCTGGGAAAGGTTAAACCTGTACTGACTAGACGTAAATTCAAATACTTTTACTAGCATGAACAAAACCAAGTTTGCTCGGTGATATTTTCTTTATGAGAAGGCTGGAAAAGAGCTTAAAGACAACCTATGATGAGATTTTTCGTAATGTTCGGTCCCAATGCCTGATAAAGCATAAAAGGATGCAAAGAGAAACATTCTTGGCTTGAATGTGCCAACATAGTCCTTTTCATATGGTAGTCTACATAGTCCGTAAAAGGGGATAAACGAGACGATGTAGACGCCCTTTCCTATACTTTAATGAGCGTGAAAGAAAGAAAGGGGGCTCTACAATCTTTTCATTCTTTTAGGAGTCAGAAAAGAGCTTAACAGAAACTCCGTAATGGTCAACCAAGCAAGGGGGCACTAATGGTGCCCCCTTGCGGGACAACGGATGGTGGGCCAAAGTGGTCATTTGTGCAGTATGGATGGAGTGGATGGCTCATGAACATTCCAATACATACAAAGGGAGATTCACATGATGGTGCGTAAATCAAGGTGACTTCTGGTAAAGGCCCAAAAAATCATAGTGGGAGCACAAGACAAGGGTCTCAACAAAAGAAAAAGGATGGAAAACCGAACCCAGTGGTGTGAATGGTGTCTCAAACGAACCCCAGATGACTCTAACTAGTAGCTAGTGATGTTGCCCCTGGTGCGGTGGTGCACAAGGAAAAACTATACCAAATGGGGGCCTATGGGTACATAGCTAGCTCAATGTACACGCAAAGTGATCTACATGGTGACATGCAAAGTGACGTGACTCCAAGAAATGGCCCACAGAATCAGTAGGAAGGGAGGCAGTATAAAGTTCATTTCTCGGCCCAGGAGCATTGTGCAACTGGGGAGATACTAAGAGGCCTTGACCTTCAAGACAGGTCTAGGGACCTGACAGTATGCTATCCTGGTGGTAGCTAGATCATGCACGCAACATACTGTGTGCATGTGCAGATATTGGTCCTCGTTTTCCATCGGGTTACTAGAGGCGGATGGGATCAGTTGGTGGGCTGGAGGCTCCTACGGGGACCCCTTGTAGGGAGCGACGAGAGCTAGACATTATTTTGCCGCAGGTGGAGTGACTACTGGAGGGGATTTACGATGATGGTTGGAATTACTTAGACAATGACCTGATTGCTGCTTGGTTCAATGTGCCTCCGCGGTGGATTCCTCTAATAAAGAGGACAACCGTGGCTTGCGAGTATGTATGCGCGACAACGCGGGGGGATGTTCCTATGGAGGATGATGATTCCTCCAAGGAGGAGGAGGACACAGAGTCGGATGATGAGGATGAGTCTAGATCTGATTAGAAGCTAGTGGGGCTGCCCCTAGTGCATTCGTGCACCTAGGATTTTTGTATCGCGATGTATACTCAGTTGAGAAAGCATATGTAGGTTCTCCTTTTGTACAGGACATATTTTGGACATGCGATTTATATTATATATATATGCATATTTTTTGACGCACATTAATGCGTTTTCATGGTTTTTATATGTGAGTCTTTTATGATGATGTGAAAAAATGACTAGATGATGTATTTTACATATGTATCCATATTTATGTGTGATGATGCATGATGCAGTTTTTGTACACTTCTTATATGCGATGATGAATATGCCAATTTAGAATGTCATTAGCCAATATTTGATCTACTACCATTAGAGTAAATTTAGGGTCTAAAATGGGCCTTATAAGAAAACATGCCAACAATAAATTTTGTGAGTTGAAATTCAAGAACCAATAGAATTTCAACAAAATGAGTCAACCATAATGGTTGAATTGACATATTTGTCATAAAATAAAACTACTTTTTTTGTTCGTATTTTCGACATATCTCCCTATGTTTTTACTCAAATTCCGAGAGGGAGAGCTCGTTGGATGCATAATTTAATTCCGCATCCAACGAGTACCCACACTGCATACTTTTGACAGACCCCGATACCCATTTTGAGAGGTAAAATCTACGATTCAATGATTGTGTCCTTGTTTCGCTTTACAGATATATTTCTAGGCTTTGTGCATGCTTTGTTATGGCAATGAAATGCTCTATGTGTGGATCAAATCACATTATATGCAAGTATTATGTTCAATTTCATGGCAAAAATGGGTATCTTTTTGGAAAAATGATTTAATTTAGTTCCTTGTTTTCTTTATTGGGTAGTGTTTAGTTTTATGCACAATGTTGTCTTTTCATCGCAACAATAAGTTGTTGCTTAATACCTTTGTACAAATAGAGTTGAAAATTTTAGAACTATCTTTTGTAAACAAAAGATAAATACAAATATTACACAATACAAATGTTACACAACAAATTTTACATAGTTGAGCATGCCTATTTGCCAATACATTTTCTACATAAATACTCCTTTGCTTCAATGAGTAAATGGAGCTATTTTTTCATCTCTTTTTGGATTGCTGATTTTTGGAGTTTTGATACTTGACCATTTCACCCAACATTGAGCTAAATGAATCTCATAAGAAGTAGAATCATGAGCAACAACAATACAATCTCCATTAACAACCTGCAAATATTCCAGATGTTCAACACATAAAAATAAGCATTTGTGCTCTTCTTCACATCAAGAGAAATATGAATATACATTAAACAAAATATTTAATTAAAATGTCTCGATTATTCTCCGTTTTAACAATAGAGAGAACTCAATCAATGCAAATAAAGACAAACCTTTCCAATAAACTTGTTGTCACAAAATGTTTTTGAATAAGAAGAAGGTGAAACATAATTAATCAAGTTATTCAAGCGATCTTTTTCTCCCTGGAGCTCGACATTCTTTAGGCTGCTTTTGGCATCCTCCTTTGTCATACTACATAAATACGTGTTTCCATTTATGACATTATATTGAATAACAAGTAGTAGTTTTTCTAGAGCCAAAGCGAAAACACATTAAAACTTAGTCAAAACGCATTCAAATTAATGATGGTTGGTTTGGATAACACACCAACATAAATAGAGGTATATCTATTCCTATAAGAATCCATTTTTGTTCTTGATCACAATCATTAATAAATGAATTGGATTAGCAATCCTTGGTGAATTCATTATGACATTTTTGTATTTTGACTCAATGTTTTTATTGGGAATGCATTATGACAAAACACTGACGTGAGAATAAACAGATCGTCAAATGACCTGCAAGTGAATGTTTCAATATTTCAAATTCACTTTATTTTCCAACATAGCATGTATGACTGAAAAAACAATGAAATTGATTGCAACATCTTGTGTATTAACCCAAACCAAGAATAAATAAAGGAACAAAATACATAAATAAATCCAAGTAAACTTGTGAATTAATCATTAGCAAGATAAAGTTGTTTTAAATTTCAAAACATCTTATTGTCGAAGTCCAAGGGCATTTTCTACCTCGTGGTTCTTATTTTTATATTTATTATGTTTCTATTTTTTATTTTTATAATAATATTTATGGTTATAAAATAATTCATACTTTTCCCCAAGTTTATCTCTTGTGTGATTATTTTGGTGAAGTGGGGTAGGTCTAGTATTTAGGGTGTATTATGTATGGCATGATTGCCATAAAATATTCAATTGTTTCATTTATGCAATTATTAATATAAGTATGTGTTTATCATTTGCATCTCGTATGTCTAGTAGGGTTTCATATCTCTTATTGGTATGTGATAAACTTATTAGCTTCTTGCCCCAATTGTAAATTTGATATGTATAGTTAAATAGGTGATTGAAAATAGTTTTTTTACTATCTATCTCACCATGTCAATAAAGGTACATTAAAAGTAGGCCCACATCCACAAGCCTGCAATTATCATATCCATCGACGTGCCATTCTTTGTAGATTAATCATCAAAATGTGTGCTTGTAAATAAAAATAAATATAAAAAATGGCATTAGTAAGGCTTGCACGTTTGAGATACCAAGTATTATAAAATTATAAAAAATTATTGCAAAAATAATTACCCCTTGGGCATATTAAATATCCAAATAGAGAGGGACTAGTGGAGTAATAATCATTATGCATCTCAAAGTAAAGTCTCATAGCATGACAATCTGTTGGGGCGTGCACCCTAACGGTCCTTAAGATGGATAACTCCGCGGGTTTTTGGGAGCTTGTAAGCGGAGCTACGGCTCTAAATAGTCTTAGGGGTGTTGGGGCTGAGTCAAAAACCTTATTTTGTAATAAACCCATGGTTTAAATCCAGGGTTTAGGGTTCGGGGTGCCCATGGTTTTGTAATAGTGCGATGTTTAAATAGGCACTCTTGTAAATAAGTGAGGTTAGGTTTTTTATGTAGAAGGAATTGATGCGAAGCTAAGGCTAATTTTGTAAGAAAAAGTTAAGTCCCAGCTGTGTGCGTGGACGACCTCTGCAGCTGTGTGCGCAGAGGGTTTTTGGGTGATAAGAAAATCTGCAGCTGTGTGCGTAGAGGCCTGCAGTTGTGTGCGCGACTTTGAGGACCGAAGGGATCTGCAGCTGAGTGCACAAATCAGAACTGTGGTTTTTGTAGAAAGATTGAATAAAACACAGTTCTGTGGACGTAACCCCTACATTGGGGGTGATCCACGTTATATCTTGTGTCGTGGTTCTGTGTGTTGTTTAGGTTGTGTTCTTTCATGCATTCATATTTATATATCTAATAAATAAAGATCACTATTAGATAATAACTTCGCTGTGAATTCCCAGTAAAGGGTTGTGCAAGGCACTGTTTGTTTATCTAACTGCGAAGCTAAATAAGTGAATGTTAAGCTCTGTGATTTATATTTATAATCTGTTAAAAGATAAAGGTACAGTAATATCCCTCTTTTGCTTGCAGAAATCTGGTTCTGCGGCACCCCATAGCTGTTTCGGGTGAGACTGCAACCTGTTCGCAGGTTGTTGCCGAAAGGGCCAACTCTGTGGGTCTTTTGTTGGTGAGAAGTTAAAGGTATAAAACACGGGTCTGCCCTATAGCCCAACACAATCACCCATCCACTAATTGGTAGTAGGTCTTGATTGTGGCCATCAAAACCCCCACACCTCCTTTATTTCCATGTCTACTAGTGTAACATATTATGTCCACCCTCATTTTTCTTCTGAAGGTGCCTAGAAATTGAGATTGCAAGTTGATACTAGTTAAATATTTAAATGATCTATATACATAGTGGTAGTTGATAGTTGGATGCAATGTTGATTGACATGGTATATATTTTACTAGGGAATATATCTTGAGATGGGATACAAATGTTAACTTCTTTTTTTTCTTTTTTCATGGTTCACAACCTTGGTATTTAGTGGCTTGGGCTTGCTACATCCGCATTAATAATTCTAGGGGGGACACTCGAAGGGGCCTCACTTGATTGACTCCATATTTGGGAGTCTAACCTCGAAGGACCTAAAGAGTTGGATTCATGGAAATTGAACCTCTGACCTCAACAACTACAGTCTTGGGAAAAACTCCAACCAACTTAACTACTCGTGGAGGCTATACAAATATTAACTTTAAATGTACGTATTGTTGTTTGTTAAATTTAAATGTCTATGATTAATAAAATTGCAACATAACTTCAATCAAACAAGGTTAGATTAACATAATAACAAGACTTCATATAAAGAGAAAAGAAGTAAGAGTTGTGAGAAATCATCATGTTGGAAGGGGTTGTGTGCAGAATATATATATTTGGCATATTACATCATTTTAACTATTATTTGAAGTCAATATTTAACAACAATTCAAAAATCCATGAAACCATGAATGTGTCACCCTCTTTCATGTACACAATTAATATGTGATAATGAACAAACGCTTAAAAATATCAACTAGTAAGTGTATTGTATGCACTTGTTCTAGGCTCCTAGATTGAACATCCAACAATAATATTGTTGCAAGGTGCATGCAATAAGAAATGTCAACAAAAGAAGAAGGGCATGAATTAGATCCATCATATTGACAAGAGAAATTTTTGCCATAGGCCTAGAGCACATGACTTTCTTAGGAGGCACAATTTTATTGTGAATGTGCATTGTAAAGCTTTAATTTGTGTTTGATGTGTTTAAATTAATTGTAAATGACCTAGATCAATACCTAACAAGACTTGTTAGCACTTTATGCTCCCCCTGCCCAACCAAGGAACATAATTAGTGCAATGAATCTGATTCTCTAAAGTCTGTTTTTTTTTGTAAGCAAGCACCTAGAGAGTTTTGAACTGATGACCTTACGCAATGAGTGCCTTAACAATACACCTATTCACTATCGATTCTATGCCCCGTGGGCTCTCTAAAGTCTTAGTTTGTTGCATAAGCATTCAAATCCCCATTAGGATCTATGTTTGCCAATTGTAAATTCAATCTTATTCTATATTCAATACCTTCAATTCCCTCTTGGAAAGTTTCTTTGATCAAATAGATGAATCAATCGTCTCACTTGGATCATAATTTCATTAAAAACAATGGCTTTATAAGTTTTATAATCATATGGTAGAAATTGTCTCATGTGAAAATACAACTATAAAGTTTTCTATTCATGTGAAAATAAAAATTATGTACCTAGCCTTATTATTGTCCAACATTTTCAAAACATCCTTGATTTCCATGTAACACACATTGCCCTTGAAACAAGTCAAAGCTAACATAGACCCCTAAGCTTTTTAACCCTAAATGAGAAAAACAAAAAACACACTAAATATAGCTAAATAAATTTAGCCTCCTCTCAAGAAGGAAGTTGATAATCTTCTCATCTCATCTTACATATCCCTTAAACTATTTTTAAATTATATTAATATTTTCTTTTGACCTTTAGATTTTTTTATTATTTTACTATTTTTTTTAAAATTTTTTAATTATTACTAAATGGTTGACATTTTTTTCACACGTAAAAATGCTAAGCTATAAACTTATTTTTTTGTCACAAAACTTATATTTTGTTTAAAATAAAATGAAGTAGGTTGCTTCATACACCAAAAGCTTTAACAACTCTGATCACGTGTAAGCTTTCTCATTGAAACGTGATGTGAGCGCAACCTAAGGGTAAAGCCAATCAGACTCTCTTGTCTGGGCACATAATTTGCAGAATGGCACCGTTACTACAACTTGGTTTATAATTCCATTGTCCAATCTTCGAGTCCCCCTATTGGTAGCAGCCTTATTGATCTCATCTGGAATGGAACTTTGCCTAAAAAGATCAGTTGTTTTGTTTCACTGGCTTTATCGAACAAACTGCTCACATGGGATAATCTTCAGAAGAGGGGTTGGATCGGGCCTTTTATATGTGTCTTCTGTTGTGCAATTGTTGACAACGCACAACATTTATTTGTTCACTGCTTGGTCTGGAAGAACTTGCTCTCTTACCTGAGTGATCAACATCACATTGCACCTTTCACTTAGACTAATGATCTCGTGGTGTTTTTGGAGAACTGGATTGCTCGATTTTCAAAGCTCTCCATATGTTGTTCCTTCCCTTCTACTCTATGTGGGTATTATGGAAAGCGAGGAATTACTGTTTATTTGAAGGGAAAACGCTGTCTGTGCTCAGTATGATTGAGCATGTGGTATACTTCTCTCAGATGTATGGCCCTATAGCAGAAAAAAGGAAAAAATCCAAGAGTTCTGGGACCTGGACCAAAACTTGATTATCCTGTTGGTTATTTTGATGGTGCATCAGCAAAAAATTGTGGAGGCATTGGCTTCAGTCTGCACCTAAATGAGTCACATACCTTCGAGTTCGTTGTGGGGATTGGTCTGTGCACCAATACAAAAGCATAACTGGTTGGGCTTTGGGCCCTTCTGCTTACCACCCAAATGATGGGGATTCCCTCACTCCAGGTATATGGTGACTCCTCAATCATCATCAACTGGGCAAAGGGTAAGTCTACCCTTTCTCCACCTGAGCTCCATCGCTGGTGTAGGGAGACTAGAAAGCTTTGCACACACTTTCTAGCACTGTCTTTCGACCATATCTACCGTGAACATAATCAACAAGCTGACCGTCTCTCTAAAGTTGCTCTTACTTTGGCTCCAGGAATTGGCACATACTCTAAATTTTTCGATGGTCTTATGATCTCACATGACAATATTAAACTCTTTTGAGTTGGTGCGGGAGCTTGCTTCCCTTTACTTTTTTTGCACCCTTTTATATAGGTATGGAGCTGGCTCCTTTAGTTCGCTGATCAGTGCTCATTTTGTACACGGTAGATATGGGATGGCCTGACAAAACTGACTGATGGGTATTATTTGTCATATTAGATTAGCACTGGACCCTCCCCACAACACTTGTTGAGTTGTGTCTCCTCGAGATGTTTGGCGGTATGCCACATTATTTGTACTCCTCTTTGATTGTAGCCCGCTTCATGGACGGGCTCAACAGAGGCCCTTTGATTCAAATGAATATCAAGGACAGCCAAGTCTATCATTAAAATTAAATTTAACAAATATGGGATTACTTAATATATTGCCAAGTTGTACAGTCAGCACCGAAAGTTTTTGCCATGTCGTCAGATTGCGTGAGTTCTACTTCTTTTGCGTGCAAATTATACCATCCTTTTCTCAAATAAATGCCAGCTGTCGTGAAACGTGACGAGTATAATGATGATAGTTAACTGTGTTCTCGAAAACAAAACTTGACGGCAGAAAAACTAAAACTCTATGTCAAGCGACGGCACTAACTTATTTTTCAACGGAACGCCCTAGAAAGGGACGAGTCACGACCAAAGCTTATCCAAAAATAATTTATTGCTTAAAGATCAGGTTTGCAGCTCGAATGAGCCAAAGGGAGCACCACATATGGATATGTCTCTATCTCATTGGTTTTTTGCACAAGTTTTCAAAATGAAAGGATGCAAGTTGGATTTGCCATGTTGTTTTTTGAAGGTAGTGGCACTTGTTTGGTGAACATGACGACGATTGATTTTGTTATATGTTATGTTGATAGGTGTTTATATTTTATAATTTGGGGTGGACAAGGAATGGTTATCTTTTTAGATTGCAGAAAGATGAAACAAGTGTTTATATGTGATAATTGGTAGCTGAAGCATGCATAACGGGTAGTTTGTGGCACTTAACTTATGGCTTATTAACGTTCACTAACCACAAGTTAACTGGTTGTGCTAGTAATAGTGTTTAGAGATCAATGTTTATAGAAAAACACCTTATGATGTAATTAAAACATTCGTTAATTAGTTAGAATTGAAATAAAAGAAAAACAACAATCCATGAGTGTTACATGATCTAAACAGTTTAAAAAGGAGGTGTTTGTCGCAACCTTGGGCTTCAAGAAAGATTTGGGTGTGTGAACCCTTGCATGCGAAGAGGACACATCAAGCAGGACTTGGCAAATATGCACAACCAACTGATATTTGGTAACCTTGGTGGCCAACTCGTGTGTGATAGATGCAAATTGGTTAGAATGGTGTACTAGTGCATAGGACGGGAGGACCAAGGATAGCTTGTTAGAGTGACAACAAGCAATTGACGAGGCCCTAAGGTTCAAGACTTGGTGTAGGACGATGCAGATGCAATGTGTTGGATGGTGTGTCACCCAATCTAGTACAATGACATTGAGGTGTGGACTGAGGCTGTGTGAACACCTTGTATTGGAAGGGGCATGACCTTTGGGCATTGCAAAGTATTGGACTGTATAGATGACAACATCATCGTACATTGGGTGGTTAGTTGTTCCACTATGCTATCTCGAAGGAAGGCACAACAAGGTAGCATATGGTTGGGTGGCAGTGGTGTAGCACCACCTATGGTGAAATAAACACGCTCATAATCCGCAAGTATAATGTAAGCCTAGCTTAGATTTAGTCAAGATATGTCAATGAGGCATAGTCCATGTGATACAAACAATTGTCGATCATGCCCAACTAACAAGGTCACAGTGGTGCGGAGCAACAACTAGGCCTCTTGAGTGGTAGGGGACACTTAAGGAAAATGGTAAATCTAACCCCATTATAGTATCCCTCTACAAACACTTTAAAGTAACCACACCCATTTACCATTTATGACATCAAACTATCAACATCATTATTTATTATTATATCTATATCTTCAACTCAAAATTAACAAGGTAAAAGCTGGTTATATATTTTTCTTTAAATATAAACTAAATTTAATCAGTTTGTAACATCCATGGGGGGTTCACTTGTTGACCAATATCATAACACGTGAGTTCATATTGTGAGTTTAAAAATTCTCAAAAACTAGGTCAATATATTGCAAGTATTGGGGGTAGATGAGGGTTTTAGAGTGGGGAGGTAGGGGGGTTTATAAGTATTGGTGTATAAAAGGATGTGTGGGGGAGGTTTTAGGTATTAGGAAGGGATTTCAATTACAAAAATATTTTGGGTCAATATCTATAGAAAATAAGGGTATTCTTTAATATCCCATGATCGCATGTGTTATGTGAGAGGTTCACTGAGTGAATCCCCTGTGGTAACACCATGGTAAAAGTTGTTTTAAATTTTCTTCATCTTTGTGTACTCTTTTGATGATAGATGAAAATTACAAGGTGAAAAATCCAAAAACTCTATGACAACTAAGTTAGAGTTGGAGTAGACCAGCCTATATCTAAATCCTAAGCTCTATCAAGCACCGAGAGGGATCAAATCTATTGATTTATGATTGAAAATGGTTTTAAAGCCACGGTTTTAACACATGCTTTTAAAATCATGGGTTGTTTACGAGAGCCTTGCACATGGTTTTATAACAATATGCAAGGCCCTCCTAAACCATGTACAATAAAACCATGGGTTGTTTAGGAGGCCTTGCACATAGCTTTAAAACCATGTGTAAGACCCTCCTAAATCATGTACAATAAAACCATGGGTTGTTTAGGAGGCCTTGCACATGGTTTTAAAACCATGTGCAAGGCCTACATTTTTTGCGGGATAATTAAATTTTTTATTTTTATTGTTTTTTTAGGTAGGGACATTACAACATCTCCCTCATATTAGGTTGTTTTGTTTTGGTGGATAATTAAACTTTTTATTTCATAATGGGTCGTAAAGCGCCTTTCGACACAATCATTGGATACACAACAACATCAAACTTTGGGTCGAGGCCAGCCTTAATGTTGAGTGCGAGGACGATCTTCCCAACAAGAAATAGAACTATCACCACGGTCCTGCAAAAACTTAATGTTTTATGACATACAAACCTTTTTTCCAAAAATAATCCCACTCCTAAATCAGTCAGTTTATGTCTGTTGAAATTTAAGATGTAAGTAAAATTTAATAGCAGTAACAAGCTTTATAAAATTTGCAGACTTTAATAGAGATAGTACTGAAATTTTAACAACACTAAAACACTAGCAACAATAAAACAATCATTCACAAGAATTGAACACAAGAGTTTCTCACAGGGAAACCTTTTAAGGACAAAAACCCCAAAGCAATTAATAATTCATCCTTGAAATGAGATAACTAAGTTTGTACATGAACATTTAGAATGTAATCCTTTCCAACAAGTTTGAATTTGTCATACATATCAAAAGAGCCCTAGTAAAGACCGTACAAGTCTATTGCCACTAAATTGTTTGATCACTAAATGTACTACTATTGGATTTCTGGAGCTGCCTTGACCAATCTCAGACTGTTTGTGTGCTTGGATGCTGGTACAGTCCTCAACGATGACTGACGTGACATGTTAGTTCCCTAGTTGGGTTGACGTGACCTATACAAAATCCAAGATTGAGTTGCCATGTACTTATGTGTACCCTAGCTGAGCTCAGGTGTATGGAGAACATCCCTAGCAGGGCTTAGATGCATAGAGGGTGACCTTAGCAAGTGACTCGTGAGTTGTAGAGACTCCAAACAAGGCTCGGGTGCACAGAGTTTATCCCTAGCAAGGATCAGTTATGTCGTAGAAAGCCTTAACTAGGTTAGGGTAACGTGGGATATATCTATAGCAGTGGAGAAGAATAGTTTAAGTGTTGTCGTGAGCTGGAGGGAGCATATATCTATACTTCAAAGGCTGTGATTTACTTCAAGAATTAAAACCTGCAAAGAACTTGGCAAAGAAACCCATGACTTGTATCTTAGGAGTGGTGATGATGATCTTCAATGATGAATGACAATTGAGAAAGCTTTTTTATTTATAGTTCATTAAGAATAAGATGATTCCACATCATTAGGAAGTCGTCCTTAGGGATTTTATTCTCTTCATATTTGACCATTGACTTTTAATCTTTTGTGGTCCATTAGTCTTTTAATCTTTATCTTTGAGGTACTTGATCCTTCATTTGATGGGTACTTGGACCAATACAAAGTGTGCTTGAGTTTATTGGTCCTTCAAGTGATTCTATGACCACAACAAGTCATCTCAAGAGTTCTTCAAGGTCCCCATGGTCCATACATGTCCACTCAAAGTGCATCTTCATAAATAAGGAGAATTATTAAATGCTTTATCTTGTTCTCTCGTTGCCACCAATATCAAGTGCTAGGTTTTTCATCGAGGGGTAGCTAGTCCCTTGAGAAGGTCTCATAACCTATAGATCTATGAGAGGAGTGCATCACTTGCCTAGACCTAGTCTAGGGATGATGGTAATGACCTGGTAATTGACCAGGTGCCTCAGCCCTGGGCTGCATCAGGTGACTCAATGTCGATTACTTGGTAACTAACCAAGTGCCTCCATTCTCCCTGAGAATGGCCCTTGGTCCTAGTTTGAGGTCCCAGTCCCAAACTGGGTCAATTTCCTTGTAACTGACCCAGTGCCTCCATTCTTCCAAAGAATGGCCCCCATCCCTAGGGTGAGGTCCCATTCCCAGACTGGGTTGATTTCTTGTTAACTGACCAGGTGCCTCCATTCTACCAGAGAATGGCCCTCGAACCTAGGATGAGGTTCCAATGCCAGACTAGATTGATTTCCTGGTAACTGACCAGGTGCCTTCATTCTCCCAGAGAATGGCTCTCGATTTTGCTTAGAAAAAATCAGCACCCCCTCTTAGCTAGAGAGGTATTTTCTGTAATACTAAGCTTGTCACAAGGTATACAAACTTTGTTGATGACAGAGGCTTGAAATATATCTGCAATCTCTTCATCTTTACGGATGTACTGAAGCTTCAAGGCACCTCATTGAACTAAATCTTTATGAAGTGATACTTCATTTCGATGTGTTTTGATTTGTCGTGGAACACATGGTTCTCTAAAAGCTTTATGCAACTATGATTATCACAATAAATAATAGTTGACTTAAGCTTTCCACCAAATAGGTCAGAGAGAAGCTTCCTAATCTATACTGCTTCTCTGCAGGCATCACTAGTAGAAATATACTCAGCTTCAGTTGTGCTTTGAGATATGGAACCCTGTTTCCTGTTGGACCAAGAGATCATGGTTGATCCCGTATTGAAGCACTATCCTGATGTGCTTTTCCGGTCCACTGCACTACCAACCAAATCAGAGTCAGCATATCCAACTAACATTATTTCACTATCGGAGGTATACTTGAGCCCATAAGTAATAGTACCTCGCAAATATATTAGCACATGTTTAGCAGCTATGTGTATGTGCTTCGGCTCATACATGAGTTGACTTAACGCATTCACTGTATAACAAATATCTGGTCTCGTATGCACTAGATACATCAAGGATCCAATGAGTTGTCGATACTGAGTAGGATCCATGACCTTTGAACAAGTAGTTGAGTCACGTAACTTCTTCAAGTTTGATTTCATGGGTATGCTTATGGGCTCGCAGTCTTGCATTCCAAATATTTGCAAGACATCAACTGCATACTTTCCTTGTGACAGGAATATGTCATCTTGATTTTTCCAAATCTCTAAACTAAGAAAATAGTGTATCAGACCCATATCCTTCATCTAAAATTCAGAGGTGAGCCTCCTCTTACATTGATTTATTAGTTGTTCTGTTGGTCGCTATGGGCAGACCCGGATTTACTGTAATGTACCAACAACACCCCTAGCTCACTGGCCCTTTCGGCGATATACCACGGAGCGACCTGAAGTCTCACCCGAAGTGATTGTAATGGGTTGGCCAAAGACTCAAGTGTCTTCGACCAGGTTCTGTAGCATCCTATGTGCACCTCGCAGCCCTTCTCAACCCGCGAGGTCTCTTTATCTCCGCGATGCGCAGTTTCCTCTCTCTCACAATGACTCTAGCCCTTATCGCATCGCCGCGTCCTGGGCAACACGTAACTCTCTCCTACGCTTGATCCTTAACCTAAGGTATCTCGCACCTCAGCTCCCCCGATGGTTCGATATCGCCTCCCTGTGATATCCTACCGCTACGGTTCAGCGCACTTAGCGTTACTTGTGTTCAACTTACAGGACTCAACATACGAGGCTGCTTTACATTGCGACTCTTACTGTCTTAAGTGAAACATAACTAAACTCTTATATAGAATACTAAAGGTTTCAACCTGCATTTATCCTTCTATAATGCTGTAAATTGAATAACACATACATACATTTAACTGTAAGCAAAGTTCACATAAAGAGTGACAGATACAACAAGTAGACACAATCACAAGAATCAATCACATAACACTCTGATTTTACGTGGTTCACTTCCAGGGTAGAAACTACATCCACAGAACTGTGTTTTATTATATCTTGAGAGAGTACACAGTTCTGCTGCACCGCATATGCAGCTAGAGATCTTCTGGGTAACTTCGCACTCACTGCATGAGCCCTTCTCTCCTAGATCTCTTCTCTATCTCTATATTACCTTCTTACAATATTCTCTCTCTGTCAATCCCTACGGATTGTTACATACATACTCACTGAGCTAGCTACTGGTTACAGTAAGATACCACAAACTGAATACAGAACCAGAGCTTAGCTTCTATAATCCACTGTCTACAAATGTCTACTTGTCTAACTTACCCAACCCTTTTACAATACAAAATACATCCCTTTATAGGCGGCCCGAAGGTCTCGCCATTACAACACTATGGGCCTGTCCCAACAGTAACCCAAAAACCCTAACTAGTGACAGTCGGCATATCTGTACTTGGGGTAGCCGCTTTCCGTCACACCACAGCTCTCTGCAGTATTCCATGCTTCCCGACGCTGACCATGGGTACTGTGCACCGCTTCCCTGTTTGTCCTTCGTCTTCAATACCTCGGCCTCGTTGCTCCTTTTCCTTTATGAGGGTAGCTGAGCCCTCCTGTCTTTCGTCGTTGCCTTCAATGCAGTGGGTGAGCTCTCTCTTCTCGGCCGCTCAGGTACTGTCGTCTTCTTTGACTTCTCTGCCTCGATAGTCATAATTTCCAGCTCTGTTCTACAGCTAGAAACATGCTACGGCGTCGTATCTTTACCTTATCTCTTCATCTTCGCCAAAATTGTCTATCCGCCAAAATGGCAGCTTTTCCTGTAGCTGCGGGGCTCTACTCCAACAGTCCCCTAAAACTTACTTGTGGCTCGTCCTCAAGCCACTACCAGCGGGCTTCTCCTGCTGTAGCTTCTCCTTGGCTTCCTGCGAAGTCTGCTTAAATTTGTCGCGAAGTCCTGCGACTTCTTTCTCCATAGCTGCGACATGTTCTTGTGCTGAGTCAAGCATAGCTTGACTAATACTAGAGTCTTCTGTTGCATCAATTTCATTTCTGGTGGTAGTGAACTCCCTAACTTTCTGTTCAACTGCATTGACTATCTCTATGATTTGTTCCTGATATGGTTGAAGTAGGTCATTGATTTGTATCTCCTATGCTCTTAACCGCTGTGCTTCCTGCTGCAAGCGGTTCATCTCTGTCGTCTTTCTCATCTTCAGAAGAGCTGCTAAGCTCTTAATTTCTTCCTTCATCGCTGTTGCGGTATTCTCTATCCGTTGAATACTTTGCTGGATTTCTACTTTCTCGGGAGGCTCATCTAACTCCGACCATGTGTTCGTCGCATCAGCTAGCACTGACAGTGCATCTTCTATGCGAGATTTCATCTGTGCGGAAGTGAGTCGAAAGGCATCTACTCTCGCTTCCTTGTCTGCCTGGGGGGTGCCTGGTGCTCGAGCCTCGAGCTCAGCAATCTGCGCCCTGTGGTCTTCCTCCATCTTGGCCACTGTTTCTTCCATCCTGGTCACTGTTTCTTCCAGAGGCTTTGCTCTGTCTGCAACTCTTCTTACCTTCTGCGGGAGAGGCAAGGCAAACTCAATGTTACATTGGGGTAAATCCAATGCGATGCTCTGTAGGACTTAAGAGAGATCATGTTCTCTTTCTTCATATGTTCTTAACTCATCTGCCTTTTTCTGAAAGCTGGTGGCAAGTGTTGCATTCTTTTGTTTCAACTGTGTGTTTTGTTTGCAGAAGGTGAACAGTTCAATTGGTCTTTATTTTTGTTAAATATTTTTGAATTATTGATAGTGACTTCCTTTGGGCGAACCTTGGTTAACAGTCTGCTTGCAAGCAGACTGGCTGTAAATCTGAGTGTATCATCCGTAATTGTTGTGAGGTCATAAGCCCGACCTCCTCTCTGTAGCTTATACTTGGAAACTAGGGTTGGTGAATTATTGAATTATCGATGAATATTTTCCTATGGAACATGTCCAGGTTCTTGAGCGGTCAGTCTGCTCAATTTGTTGAGAATACCCCATTTTGGACGAGGTGCATAGGTTAACGCCGTGGTGCGCATCCTACTTTCTTGTGTACATGGAGGTTACCTTTGGCTAGGTAACAGGGTCGACCTGAACATCGACCTGATACACCGTATCACCGGGCTGTCCAAGACTGGTAAGGACCCTAAGATACATATAACAGGAAAGACCAAGGATTCCAAGCTACCACCAACCCTAGTTTCCAAGTATAAGCTACAGAGAGGAGGTCGGGCTTATGACCTCACAACAATTGCGGATGATACACTCAGATTTACAGCCAGTCTGCTTGCAAGCAGACTGTTAACCAAGGTTCGCCCAAAGGAAGTCACAAGATCAATAGTTCAATAAAACACCCGTCGTTTCGAGCCTCATTAAATGCTGAAATCCAATCAAATTTCCCTCGAACCCTATGTGTGCAGGCACTGGTCTCGTCAAAGATTTTCCAAATCTGGAAAATTTAATATGCTGTTGCCAAATCTACGGTAAAGTATACCGGTCATTTCTTCATTAACTGCCTGTCAGAAGGTGACTTGACTGGCCCTCTGTCGTTTTTCAAAACTGGATACGTGGCACGGAGAAACATCGCGTTGCTGCGATGCCACACCGCATCACCTACTCAAAACAAACTTTAAACAGTTTTTTTTTTCAAATGAACCGTCCTTATGCGATTCCTTATACTTAGAATACCTGCGAGTGTAGACTAATTCCCGGTGTGATGCCTCCTTTCAACTACACTGGACATCTGCACCGTCATAAGCTAGGGCCGAGAGGTGGAGTGGCTGTCACTATAGAGCTTAAGCCTACTACCATTAATTAGTGTGGAAAGAAGCTCCCCATTCAGTTTGCTGAGCTAAACGGCTCCTCCCTCTGTAACTTGCTGTATCTGATATGGCCCCAACCAATGCGTCTTGAACTTCCCTGTAAACTTAATAAATTTACTGTCATATAGGAGTACTAGGTCTCCGATCTGAAGAGTCTTACTCTTAATGTGTCTGTCATGCCAAGATTTTTCTCGTGCCTTCTGCACTTTCTGATGGAATCCGACGATGAATCTGTCTTCTTCTAAGTTAAGCATCTACGCTAGCCTTTCATGCACTATGTCTGTATCATCCATCCTGATAATCTGAGAAATTCTTAGGCTAGGCATAATATACTCCATAGGCATAACAACCTCTTTTCCATACACCAAGCTGAAAGGTGTATGTCCTGTAAGTTTCTTACATGTCGTCCTATAAGCCCACAACACAGCATTAACCCTAAGGTCCCAATCGTTTCTTTGGTTGTTGCATATCTTAGTAAGAGCGTTTTCTAGAATCTTGCTAAAGGCCTCCACCGTACCATTAGCTTGTGGGTGGTAGGGAGTGCTCTTATGGTGCTGTATCTGGAATTCCTCCGTCAAGGCCTCAATAGTGTGGTTCAAGAAATGGGTGCCTTGATCGCTCATCAAAATTACTGGACATCCAAATCTACTGATAATGTTCTCAAAGAGGAATTGTGCAGCTGTAGTAGCATCACAATTTCTTACTGCTTTGGCCTCTGCCCACCTGGTGAGGTATTCTGTTCCTGTGATGATGTATCTCGCACCAGTTCGTTTTCCTGGTGGGTTGATAGGACCCACAAAGTCTATAGCCCACTTGTCAAATGCACGCAGCGTAATCTGTGGTCACAGCGGCATTTCATCTCTCCGCGAAGGTTTTCCTACCCTCTGGTAGATATCGCAGCATCTACAAAAGTCCTTAGTGTCTTTACATAAAGTAGGCCACCATAATCCTGCAGTCAGGATTTTCTGCGTAGTCGGCTTTCCTGCGAAATGACCTCCTGCGATACCTGAATGTGCTTCTCTGATAATAGCCTCTTTTTCATGCGGCATCACACATCTGCGCAGGACTTCATCTGGACCTAACTTGTATAACTGTCCTTCGATCAGGGTGAAGTCTACTGCTTTAACAACCAACTGCCTCTTTTGATGCTTGGTAAACTCATCAGGTGTCCATCCTGTAGTGAGAAAGTGAATGATATCAGCATAGTAGTCATCTGTGATCTGGATAGAAAACAATTGCGCATCTGGAAAATTGTCCTCTAGATTACTTGGCTCTTCTCCTGAGTCTATCCGCGACAGATGATCTGGTCCGGCATTTAATTTCCCTGGTTTGACAATAATTTCAAAATCATACTCCTGGAATAGGAGTAGCCATCTGCAGATTCGTCCCCCTAACACTGGCTTATTGACCAAGTACTTCAAAGCGGAATGGTCAGTGAACATCTTGAACGAGGCACCCAACAGGTAGTGCCTGAACTTCTGTAGCGTGTACACCATAGCTAAGCCTTCTCTTTCTGTCGTGGTGTAGTTTTTTTCTGCCGTTGATAGCTTTCTGCTTGAGTATGCGATAGGATGATCGATACCTCCTTCTCCTGGTTGCGTTAAAACAATCCCTAGTGCGATGCCAGATGCATCCACATGTACATGAAACGACTTAGTCTAGTATGGAAATACTAAGATGGGTGCTGTAACCATCTTCTCTTTAAGTGTGTCTAGGCTCTGCTGACATTCCTCATTCCATAGGAATTTTACATCTTTTTTTAACAGTTTTTCCATCGGTGTTGTAATCTTTGCGTATCCCTTGATGAATTTTCTGTAGTACCCGGTATGACCAAGCACTGTTCTCAATTATTTGACTGAGGTGGGTGCTGGGAGATTTACAATGATGGCAATCTTTGCGGGATCTACCATCAAGCCTTGCCGTATACTAGAATGAGCCCCATTCTGTTGCAAAAGTGGTCTTAGATCGATCTTCTAGATGGATTCTGATCTGGTGATAGCCTGAAAAGCCATCAGTGAAGGAGTAGACCTCCTGTCCTCCCACATTGTCTAACACTTCATCAGTGAAAGGTGTCAGAAATGGATCATGAAGTGATGCATCATTGAGTTTACGCAAGTCGACACAGATCCTGATGTCTCCTTTGGTTTTCTTCTCTTGCACGACCATGGGACTAACCCATTCGCTCTCTTCTATGGGCTCAATGATGCTTGCCACTAGCATCTTATCGATCTCATCCTTAACTTTTTCTTTATAGCACGGATTTAATCTATATGGGCGCTGCTTAACTGGTCTAGCATCCTCTTTCAATGGTATCCTCATTACTCCCAAGTCTCCGACTATTCCCTTCATCTCTATGAACTTGGTGGGAAATAGGTCCTGGTAATCATGTAGCAAGTCTGCAATCTGTCCGACTGTTTCATCGTTCCAATAGTCTCCAATAGAGGCAAAATTTGGTTCTATGTCTGTGCCAATGTTGATCTGTTTAATCTTAATAGGCTCCATGATAGCTGGAGTTTCTAGCTTCGGTCCATCAATATCGCGAGTCCCTTCTGACTCCGGAATGTTGATGTTGTGAGGATCCTCATCCTCCTCCTCTGGTTCGGATGCAAAGTTATAGCACTCGAGCGCCTCTTCTAACTGGATGGCCCACTCAGGTTGAGCTGACACTGATAGGGTACAATCCTCAAATATCTTAATCTTTATAACGTCTAGGGCCTGATCAACACTTGGATACTCAGATTCAAAAGCGAAGGTGAGTAGAAAGTTGTCTATCATAAGTGGCCATGTAGTCATTCCCTTGCGCAATTCAGTCTCTGCGTACCAGTTCCTTGGAACTGTGTCCAAAGTGTGAATGAATCGGTGAACCCATTCATCCTCGGGAATGTCCGACCAATTCCGTTCACACGTCTGAATATGTGACCTAGGGTCACTTTCTCCTATGTATCTCTGTTGGACATACTCTTTGTCGGTAGAGAATCTGATCGCCATCAATCTCTTAATGGTGTGGCTCATACTGCAAGGTCCATAGCTGCGATCCTCTGCTCGTGAGGAATTTGTTGTTCAAACTGCGTGAGAAAGTCCTGGATGTCTGTTAGACCATTAAATGATGGAATCTCGTTGATCTCTGCGCCAATCCATCGCAGTGACTTAGTCATGTGCACGCATCTACACCCTGAGACTTCGTAAAGTCTGTTCTGCCAGTTCTCTAGACCAACATCTGAATCCGATGTGCATGAGCTGTCGCATCGCCAACTAATGTTCCCTTCTGCGGTTGGATTGATGTAGTCGTTCTGGTTCGCAGTCATCTGATAGAGACTCCCCATGTTACGTGTCTCTTCCTTTGCTTGGATAGGTTCAATGTATCTAGGACCCTGAAGAGGATCCAACGGTGCGATGACCCGGATCTGTTCGTCCTCAAAGGTCATTTGTCTTCTCTTTAATTCGATAACGACCATGTTATCGATCGCCCAATCAATACCTAGTAATGCTGGATATGGTCTACTATCGCCAATGATTTCTATAACTTCAAAGTCCGCAGAGCTGCGAACTCCGTCAATGTCAATTTGTACCTGCGGTAATCAACCCAGGGGTGATACCCACTGCTGATTAGCTAATATCAGATGGATAGGCGATCTGACTAACTTAGGGCTACCCATCTGTTCCCATGTCTGCTTAGTCAGAACATTTACCTTTGATCCTAGATCTAGGATCACCTCATCCATTTCAAATTCTCCAACCTGTGATGTGAGTCGCATCTCTCTTCCTGTTCTTGTATGTCCCATAATATTATGAATAGCACGATGTGCACTGCTCACGGAAGAAGATGGCTGACACTGATCTATGATGCGCTGGAGTTCTTCGATAGCTTGCTCATTTCTCACGAGTTTTAAACAACTCCACAGGAAGGATTGTACACTTCCTGCCAACTCGTCCTCATCGCAAGCGCCCGATGTGGTAGCCTGCGATATCTGTACAGGGCTAATGCCACAAGGTGTTTGCTGCGGTACACCCCTAGACAGCGGTACCTGCGATCCTGATTGCATAGGGTCATCATCAAAAAAAATCTTAGCTGCCTGAAATGTCTGTTTATTATTCTGTAGGTCAAGTGGTGTTGCTTTGTTAGGAGCTTTGCGCACCCACTCCGGTCCTGTGTTCTTTTCATTATCCTGCGATGTCCCATTGGTGGAAGCACCACTGCGAGTCACAATGTTGACTCTCAGTTCTGGTTCTTCCTGCTCAGCAGCGATAAGCTGGATGTTTTGGTGTACTATTGGCTTAGGTTCTCTGTTCTTAGCTATCAAGGTAGGACATTCTTCTATAGCGTGATCGTAAGATTTGCAATAGTTACATGTGGTGGTGGGGCTTTGACAGTCCCTAGCATAATGTCCTATAACTCCACAGTTGTAACAAGTGATTGGTCCGCGACCACGGCCAAAGCCTTCTCCATGGCTAAAGCCTCCTCCACGTCCTCGTCCTCTGAATCCTCCTCCATGGCCAACATGAGCCGGATCATGCTGTGGTCTTGCTGCTGGACCCTGTGTTTCTGATTGGACCTTGTACAAGTCTTGCTTGCTCCCGACCATGAGATCATAGGCTCGGAAATAGTGTTCATCATGGCCTACGGACTTGCAGAAGATGCAGTATAAGTTCTTAGGTGTCTGCACGTACTTCTGAAGTAGAGGGCATTGCTGAGGTGGGTGTCCTCTTGTTTTGCATATTTCACACCACGGGCCGTGGGTCTGTGGTAAGGGGTTAGGAGCCCCAGTTGCTAGATATTCTACAAAGACTGGACAATTGTCTTTAGTATGGCCTTGTGCTTTACACTTTACGCACCATATGTCTTGCACAACCTATTTTCCTTTTCTAATCTCATGCATCTATAACGTGAGATTAGCCAACTGGTTTTGCAGGTTTGTCATACTTGTGCTGGTTTCAGCTAGAGGTGAAGCCTCTAGTTTCATCGCCATCTCCAACGCGTCATCCTGCATCTGGAGTTTTTGCTGCATTAATGGTAGTATGATGTGAGGGAGTAGGGCTGCAATAAACCATTCCTTATGCTGCTCTGGCGCAAACTCAAAGTTGACTTGGTCTATAAGGGCTTTGAATTTCTGATCAAAGTCCCACACTGACTCTGTAGGTAACTGTTTAATGTCTTTGAGCTTTGTAATGCACTGTGACTCAGAATTAGGTTTCTTAAACTCTTTAATCATGACGGTCCTGACCTGAACAAGTGTTCTGGGTATCACTGAGGTATACTTCATATACCATGTTAAGGCTCATTCCCTAAGTGTGGTGACCAACTGTACAAGTTTAATATTATCATCATGGATTGCTTTAATGGTCCATGCGGCTTCACATAGAAACCAATACTGCTCTGGGTCCTCTGCCCCTGTACCCTTAAAGATAGGTAGCTTCATATCATCCCCCATTCTATTTCTACGTGGTGGATGTTGATTTGCTATGTTACTACCACTCGGCGGTGTAGGTGGAGGTGATGTAGCGGTAGTATGTACTGTCTGGGAGCTACTAGATGGAGTTCCTACGGGATTGTTTTGAGTCTCGATCTGTTTCTGTGGGGTATAAGGGTGGTAAGGGATACCCCCTTCTGTTCTATCTGCTTGGCTATGACTCTGCTGTCTAGTACTATCTGAACTATCTTCAAATATAGGAGATCTGAAATCTACTTTGTATTTCTTTCCACTACGTGTACGTCCAATGTCATCGAAATCACTCTCAAACTCTTGTGACATTACAGTTTATTAACTTATTGGTCTGAAACCATATCCATTACTCCTTTTTCATGTAATAACATCTTAATGGACAAGTTTAAAGATTTTAGGTACTTACCGCGATATCCTTTGAAGAAGTACCGCTCAGCCTCGTTGAAGCTTTTTCTCTGTTCAACTGCAAACTCTGTGACGAAGCCTTCCAGCATGCTTGCAAGCCAGAAGTCTACTGTCCTCGTAATGGGATTATAAAGTTTCTTCACGGTCTGAATCAGCTCCGGTGTCCAGACAATGTTTCTTTTCTTCTTGAATATGTTCTTATCAGTCAACTTTGATAACCAGTCGTAAAGCTCGTTTCCATAGGTTGCAAAAAATATCGTATGCAAGTCTGTAAAGATATGTTTTTGTAACTAGTCCTCTGTACTCAGTGTAGGACTCTTGTTCTCGTGTTCGGAAAACTCTTTCTCCTTAGATCCAACCCACTGGTTGAGTTCGTCTCTAGTAGGATGCCAATAGAACATCAGTGCTCAGTTTGTTCAAAACCGAAAATGAAACCATTTGTTGGTCGCTATGGGTAGACCCGGGTTTTCTGTAATGTACCAACAACACCCCTAGCTCACTGGCCCTTTCGGCGACAGACCATGAAGCGGCCTAAAGTCTCACCCGAAGTGATTCTAATGGGTTGGCCAAAGACTCAAGTGTCTAGGACCAGGTTCTGTAGCATCCTATGTGCACCTCGCAGCCCTTCTCAAACCGCGAGGTCTCTTTCTCTCTGCGATGCGTAGTTTCCTCTCTCTAACAATGACTCTAGCCCTTATCACATCGCCGCATCCTGGGCAACATGTAACTCTCTCCTATGCTCGATCCTTAACCTGCGGTATCTCGCACCTCAGCTCCCCCGATGGTGCGATATCACCTCCCTGTGATACCCTACCGCTACGGCTCAGCGCACTTAGCGTTACTTGTGTTCAACTTACAGGACTCAACATACGAGGCTGCTTTACACTGCGACTCTTACTGTCTTGAGTGAAACATAACTAAACTCTTATACAGAATACTAAAGGTTTCAACCTGCATTTATCCTTCTATAATGTTGTAAATTGAATAACACATACATACATTTAACTGTAAGCAAAGTTCACATAAAGAGTGACAGATACAACAAGTAGACACAATCACATGAAACAATCACATAACACTCTGATTTTACGTGGTTCACTTCCAGGGTAGAAGCTATGTCCACAGAACTGTGTTTTATTATATCTTGAGAGAGTACACAGTTCTGCTGCACCGCATATGCAGCTAGAGATCTTCTGGGTAACTTCGCACTCACTGCCTGGAGCCCTTCTCTCCTAGATCTCTTCTCTATCTCTATATTGCCTTCTTACAATATTCTCTCTCTGTCAATCCCTGCGGATTGTTACATACATACTCACTGAGCTAGCTGCTGGTTACAGTAAGATACCACAAACTGAATACAGAACCAGAGCTTAGCTTCTATAATCCGCTGTCTACAAATGTCTACTTGTCTAACTTACCCAACCCTTTTACAATACAAAATACATCCCTTTATAGGCGGCCCGAAGGTCTCGCCATTACAACACTGTGGGCCTGTCCCAACAGTAACCCAAAAACCCTAACTAGTGACAGTCGGCATATCTGTACTTGGGGTAGCCACTTTTCGTCACACCACAGCTCTCTGCAGTCTTCCATGCTTCCCGGCGCTGACCATGGGTACTGTGCACCGCTTCCCTGTTTGTCCTTCGTCTTCAATACCTCAGCCTCGTTGCTCCTTTTCCTTTATGAGGGTAGCTAAGCTCTCCTGTCTTCCGCCGCTGCCTTCAATGCAGTGGGTGAGCTCTCTCTTCTCGGCCGCTCAGGTACTGTCGTCTTCTTTGACTTCTCTGCCCCGATAGTCATAATTTCCAGCTCTGTTATGCAGCTAGAAACATGCTACGGTGTCGTATCTTTACCTTATCTCTTCATCTTCACCAAAACTGTCTATCCGCCAAAATGACAGCTTTTTCTGTAGCTGCAGGACTCTACTCCAACATGTTCCTTTCTAGTAAAGAACAAGTCGTCCACATATAGAACTATGATCAAGTGCTGATTATGGAAACAAGATCATACATGAAATGAAGCCTTGTAAATTTTAAGAGTTTTAAACTTAAATGTGAGTTGTTTAAATCACAGAACTGATACTCTCGATTCAAGAACATAGTTAGATCTGTTAATTTTAGCTTATGAAATTAAAAAACTTAAAAAAAATTAAAAAAAACAAAAAAGTGAAAAAGATGTGAATCCCCCCAAGGGGGATGGGGTTTTTGCACTTAGGTGCCCACTTGCTTCTCTTTTTTACAATGATTAAGATAAAGAATATGTGTGTTCGTTTGAAGGATAGGAAACACAAATTTACAAGTTTTAAGGCCTCAGAAAAATGGCCACATAAGAAATGGTAAGAAGAGGGGTCTCTAGATGGCTTGGATCTTCAAAATTTGGCTAGAGTGACTCTCTACTCGATCATAAATTGCTGCAAAACAACCAACAAAATTATGCTTAAAATGATAGATTAACAAATTAAAACATAAAAAAAAATTAGCATAAACGTAAGTACTTTCAAAGATAACATTTTGCAACTTTTGACAAGTACTTTCTTGAAGTTAGATCTATAAAATATAACTTTTAAAATCAGATCTGAATTGTAAGTGCATATAAAAATCAGATTAGTATGATATTCTGTGAAGTATGAATAAGATTTAACCATGCACGAAGAACTAGTAACCGAAAATTTTAAAATTTTGTGATGAAAAGTGAGAGAAAGAATGGCCCAAAAGCTTGGAAACTTGGGCAATGGAGTTCTCAAGTGGAGAGCGAAGGGATTTAGATCTTCCAAAAAATAACACAATGACGTGGCAGAGTCAAGCAAGATCCACCACCTCTTTGAGCAAGATCTACTTGCACAACTTGAACTAAACTTCAAACAAAATGTTATACTCGGTATCACTTACACACGAGATTAGAAAAATGTGCATACAAGCAAGTAAAACATATAATTTCTTAATCTATACACAAAATAAAATAAAATAACTAAACAAGTAAATGAACTTGATTATTCTTTCCAATTGATTAGCATAAATCATACCAAGGCCGGTCATAACAATTAATGAAACGAAGAACAAAATTGATACATCTATACCTCATACATGCACAAAATATCATCCACACACTGATGCCCGACACGGGTATGCCTCCAAAGCCTTTATTTCATTCAACGATGATAGACAAAAATGATTACAAGAGATATAGGAGCAAAGGTTCCACACACTTCTCATGTCGAAATGAAGAGAACTTGCTCTCTTAAATAGAAAAACTCAACATGAGGGGGCACACTTGCTAAAGGATGAGATTGATATATTGGAGTGAGTTGAATGTGATTTGGATCCCCATGCTTTGGGGCATAAATAAGGCAATTACCAAAATTCCGAAAGCTTAACCTCAAACCAAATATTTCTTTCTTGGGAAAAGTGCCCCTCTCTTGGAAAGAAATCCAATTTGATAGTTAGAAACCATTTCTTTCCTTTTGGTGACTTGTAACTCTTTAGGAATAAATCTATCTGCCTTTTCCACCTCATAGAAACTGATTTTGGCAAGTTTCTTTTATATTTTTAATTGCCGATTTTTTTAATTAACTCATTTTTTGGGTCCTTTTTGGGTTTTTTGAGTAATATTTAATTTTGGAGATAAATGATTACTCGAAAACTTATGAAAGTGGGTTAAGGGTTTAAATGGGTGCTCTAGGTTAGAAAATGAGCACCCCCATGGAAAAAACAACCTCATAGCCCCACTTTTATGACTTTTTGAACTTTTACAATTAACTTATTAAAATTAAGTATGTAAAAACGGATATATATATATATTCCAGAAATTTTAAAAAACCTATGGGGGACTTAGTACATGTTCATAATGACTCAAAATAATGATTATCATGATAATATACATTGACACTTAGGTTTTAATAACCTCCTAAGGCCTAACCACCAAGACAATTATTCTAGCTTTGGAGGCTTGAGTGAAAAGCTTGGAAATTATTTTTCGTTTAAAAACGATAGATAATTAACAAGGAAAAAACACTCTCGAATAATGTTTTGATGACTAAGTCCTAGGAAACCAAACCTTTTACATAAAGTCATCATGCTAAGTCATTTTATTACAATTCCCCAACCGAACGCCCTAGAAAGGGACGATCAAAGCTTATCCAACAAATAATTTATTGCTTAAAGGTCAAGTTTGCAGCTCGAATGAGCCAAAGGGAGCACCACATATGGATATGCCTATATCTCATTGATGCTTGTGCAAGTTTTCAAAATGAAAGGATGCAAGTTGCATTTGCCCATGTTGTTTTTGAAGGTAGTGGCACTTGTTTGGTGAACATGAGGATGAGAACATGATGACGATTGATCTTATTACATAACAATAGGCGTTTATATTTTATAATTTGGGGTGGATGAGGGATGGTTTTCTTTTTAGATTGTAGGAAGATGAAACAAGTGTTTACATGTGATAATTGGTAGTTGGAGCATGGATAAGAGGTAGTTTGTGGCACTTAACTTGTGGCTTATTGACGTTCACTAACCACAAGTTAAGTGGTTGTGCTAGTAATAGTGTTTAGAGATCAATGTTTATAGAAAAACAACGAGGTAAAGGAGTCTTCACTCACCATCAAGGACTCAGTGGTTACACCTTCTACCCCTTTCATGCTTCCTTCTTTCAGAGACCCTGGTATGAAGGAAACCTTGCCCGTTTTCTCGGACCGAACCCCTATTTCACCTTCTGTTTTACCATTGGCCTCTATTCGGCACTAGAATGTCATGATTCACAAAGAAAATAGAACAAGAATCCCCAAACTCTCAATTGACTGAGGGAGATGGATATACCACTTTGTAGACTAGACTTAAGGAGGTTGCTAGGGTTGGGCCTTCACCAAACCATACTTCATCTTCCGAGGCACTTAGAGTGGTGCATCCATCTAACTTGGTTACCTGATGCATATTCTATGTTTCAACGTTAGGGGTTTCATAGGGCCTCCTAAAATTAAATCCCTCGGTCTGATGGTGGATGAGGTTAAACCAGATTTAATTTTTTCCTAGGAAACCATGTGTAGTTGTGATTCTACCATGTTATCCTTTACCAATATTAGAGAAGATTGGGAATTATGTGCTACGGACTCGAACGGTCTTTCAGGTGGCCTCCTATAGGCTTGGAATCCTTGTGTAGTTTGATGTAAGGCAAAGATTACCATGGAGGGTATTTTGTTGTAAGTTGTGTTCAAGGGTTCATCGAGTATTTTTTCTTTGCTAAATTCGTATACGCCTTATCTTAATCGAGAAATGTTATGGTCATCGATGGAGGAAGGGGGTATTTTCAATAACCCTAATCTTGTCATTGTAGGTGACCTTAATTTTACACTTTCATATGAGGAAGTATGGGGGTCAAAAGCTGATGTAGACCCTTTATCTGTTTTTTTCTCCCATTTTTTTATCTGAGTGGGGTTGGTGGATTTGGCATCGCTAATTTTTGGTCCTACTTGGTGTAATGGACGAGCTGGACTAGATGGAATTGGTAAGCGTATCGATATATTTATTGTGGTAGAATCGGTGGTGGTGACTTTGGATCGGTTTAGAGCTTGGTCGATTACTTCTGTAATCTATGATTACTTTCCCATCTGTTGCGAGTGGGAGGAATGGGGTGGCAGGTCGTCATATCCGTTCAAGTTTAATCACTCCTGGATGGTGATGGAGGAATTATGTTTATTGTTAAAAAGGCCTGGAGAGGTTTTGAATTATGTTTATCCTTGAATTGAAAAAGCTTAAACAAGTGGTGACAATTTGGGAGAAGGGAAAGAAGCGTAGTCAGGATTTTGATTTGCTTCAGATTGGTAATGATATTCAACAGATTCTTTAGAAATCACCTAGTGGAATTTTGACATTAGAAGAATCTAGATTCCTATATTCCTTAAAGGTGCGTCAAGATCAAATATTGGACTTTGAGGTATAGTCTTGGCCCGATTAAAGAGTAGAGCGACCTAGATCGAAAAAGGGGGCACAAACACTAATTTTTTTCATAACTTAGCATCTTCTCGGAGTAATGTAAACATGATTTGGGATATTATGGATGAGGATAGGGTGGCTCATATTAGCCACAATAAACTTATGAATTTAGCGGTTAAGCATTTTTCAAACCACTTTAAATAGGATGGAAGCACTAGGATTGGGGATCATCTTCAGGTATTGTGACACTATCCTATCCCTTTCAACAATGACGATGCAACAAGGGTTGATGAACCTATTACTTTAGAGGAGGTCGGATTTGTGCTCAAGGGGTTTTCCAAGGACAAAAGTCTTGGTCCATATGGTTGGACAACTGAGTTCTTTCTCTCCTTTTTCAAGCTAGTTGGCCAAGAGCTGGTTCAAGTTGTGGAACAGTCGAGAACTAAAGGATACGTTTCTAGAGTAATGAATGCTACTTTCATCACTCTCATTCCCAAATGTGAAAAACCAGTATCTTTATCTAATTTTAGGCCCACCTCTCTTTATAACTTGATGTATAAGTCAATATCCAAGATTATATAAAATAGAATAAAACCGGTTTTGGCAGAGGTTGTCTCTAAAGAACAATTTGGCTTTCTTGGAAATTGCCAAATACTTGAAGCAGTAGGTTTAACTCTAAAAGTCCTTCATACTATTAAGGTTAAGAATTTGGATGTGCTGGTGTTGAAAATGGACCTTATCAAGGCTTATGATAGGAATAACTGGGTCTTTCTAATACTTATATTGTTATAGGTAGGATTGAATTAGGATACTGTTAACTAGATCATGGCCCTCGTAACTTCGACCAACTTCGTAGTGCTCATCAATGGAGCCCCAACTGAGTTTTTTAATGCATCTAGTGCTATTAGACATGGTTTTCCTTTGTCATCGCTTCTGTTCTTGTTGGTCATTAAGGGGCTAAGCCCGTTGATAGCTGCTATGAAGAAGAAAGGAAGTATTGTGGGGATCATGTACTCCTCTGCACTTATCATAACACACCTTTTATTTGTTGATGATGTTTTCTCTTTGAAAGGGAAACATTGGGTGAGTGGCAAGTTTTCAACAGTCTTATTTGTTTATTTTGTTTGGCCTATGGTATGAGAGTTAGTTTGGTCAAGTCCTGCTAGCAGTCCCTATGACTCCAATAGATATTGGGTTCAGATACTTGGGATATTGTCTTTAACTAATGGGATATTGTGTGAAGGATTGGTGATGGATCATCATGAAATTTGAAGGTAAGATCATCAATTGGTATTATAGGTTTTTATCCATTGGGGGTCGCCTTGTTCTTATCAGGTCTATGTTGTGTGGAATTTTGGTCTTCTAGTTCTCCTTGGCAAATTTACCTTGCTCAATTCTTAGAGCTCTTAAACAAAAGGTTTTTAACTTTTTATGGATTTGTTTATCCATTAGGAGTGACATGCATCTGGAAAGGTGGGAAGATGTATCACGACCGTATGAATTTGGGGATTGGGATGTTAAAAATCGTGAAGGGTTCAATATCTCTCTCCAACTTGAAAGTTTGTGGTAGGATCTTAGTGTCTAGAGTCTGTTGAGTCAGGTTCTTTTTATTAAATATATGAAACAATAGTCCTTTATACTTGGGTCAAGGAGCCTTTGAAATCGATTCGTAAGGTCCCTTTTTTCTATAATGGCTTCTGTAAAGTGTTTAAGTGCATTAGAAATGATAGATTGCGTTTTGGATCTGAAACTTTCAAAAATGCATGTGGTGGATAATTTGAAAATATGCGTTGGGAATATGATTCCACTTTTATAAGTCAATTAGATATTAAAACATATAGAAAAAATTACGTTTATTTATTTATTTATGAAAGATTGAAATTTAATCACTATAAAATGAATAAAAATGAAGTGTTATCTCTTCCTCTTACTAACCACAAACTCCTATTCCCTACACTAGAACACAGAAAAAAAGGTTTATTTATTTATGAAAGATTCAAATTTAATCACAATAAAATGAATAAAAATGAAGTGTTATCTTTTCCTCTTACTAACCACAAACTCCTACTCCCTACACTAGAACTTTGTTGGGATGGAGAATTGAACCCCCTCACTCACTCTTACTACCATTGATACAAGTAATGTTTGAGAAAGCTAGAAATGGAAGACATGATGGTCATAGAGGAGAAGAATTGAATATTCACATGCATATACATGCAATATCCAATGCAATAACACCAACCAACTATAAATAATTTGGCATATTACATCATAGTAACTATTATTTGAAGCCAATATTTAACAACAATTCAAAAATCCATGAAACCATAAATGTGTCACACTCTTCCCTGTACACAATTAATATGTGATAATGAACGAACACTTAAAAATATCAACTAGTAAGTGTATTGTATGCACTTGTTCTAGGCTCCTAGATGGAACATCCATCAATAATATTGTTGCAAGGTGCATGTAATAATAAATATCAACAAAAGAAGAAGGGCATGATTCAGATCCATCATATTGACAAGAGAAGTTTGTGCCATAGGCCTAGAGCACATGACTTTCTTAGGAGGCACAATTTATTGTGAATGTGCATTGTAAACCTTTAATTTGTGTACGATGTGTTTAAATTATTTCTAAATGATTTAGATCAGTACCTAACAAGACTTGTTAACACTTTACGCCCCCCCCTTCCCAACCAAGGAATATAATTAGTGCAATGAATTTGATTCTCTAAAGTCTTTTTTTTTATAAGTAAGCACCCATAGAGTTTTGAACCGATGACCTTACGCAATGAGTGCCTTAACAATACACCTATTCATCGTCTATTCTATGCCCCGTGGGCTCTCTAAAGTCTTAGTTTGTTGATATAGATCCGACTATATTAAATTGATATGATGGAGGAATATTGCATAAGCATTCAAATCCCCATTAGGATATGCTTTTGCCAATAGTAAATTCAATCTTATTCTATATTCAATACCTTTAATTCCCTCTTGGAAAGTTACTTTGATCAAATAGATGAGTCAACTGTCTCACTTGGATCATAATTTCATTTAAAACAATGGGTTTATGAGTTTTATAATCATATGGTAGAGATTGTCTCATGTGAAAGTACAACTATAGAGTTTTTTTTTTCATATATATTCATGTAAAAATAAAAATTGTGTACCTAAATCACACTCTTAACCTTATTATTGTCCAACATTTTCAAAACATCCATGATTTCCATGTAACTACAATTTTCCCTTGAAACAAGTCAAAGCTAACATAGACCCCTAAGCTTTTAACCCTAAATGAAAAAAACACACTATAGCTAAATAAATTTAACCTCCTCTCGAGAAGAAAGTTGATAATCTCCTCATCTCTACTCACATATCCCTTAAATTATTTTTAAACTATATTAATATTTTCTTTTAACTTTTGGATTTTTTTATTATTTTACTATTTTCCTTTTATCTTTGACTTTTATTTTATTATCTATTTATTTTCATACAATTTGTTTAAAAATATATTTTATATATTTTTATATTATAAAATTAAATAAAATGAAGTAGGTTGCTTCAAAGCGACACCAAAAGCTTTAACAACTCTGATCACGTGTAAGCTTTCTCATAGAAACGTGACCATCATTAAAATTAAATTTAACAAATATGGGACTACTTAATATATTGCCAAGTTGTACCGTCAGCACCGAAAGTTTTTGCCACGTCGTCAGATTGCGTGAGTTCTACTTCTTTTGCGTGCAAATTATACCGTCCCTTTCTCAAATAAATGCCAGCTGTCGTGAAACGTGACGAGTATAATGATGATAGTTAACTGTGTTCTCGAAAATAAAACTTGACGGCAGAAAAACTAAAACTCTATGTCAAGCAACGGCACTAACTTCTTTTTCAACGGAACGCCCTAGAAAGGGACGAGTCACGACCAAAGCTTATCCAACAAATAATTTATTGCTTAAAGATCAGGTTTGCAGCAAAGGGAGCACCACATATGGATATGTCTCTATCTCATTGATGCTTGTGCAAGTTTTCAAATTGAAAGGATGCAAGTTGGATTTCCCATGTTTTTTTTTCTTTTAAAAGTTAGTGGCACTGGCACTTGTTTGGTGAATATGAAGATCATTGATCTGGTTAGATGTTATGTTGATAGGCGTTTATATTTTATAATTTGGGGTGGATGAAGAATGTTTTTTATTCTAGATATGAAACAAGTGTTTATATGTGATAATTGGTAGCTAGAGCATGGATAACGGGTAGTTTGTGGCACTGAACTTATGACTTATTGACGTTCACTAACCACAAGTTAAGTGGTTGTGCTAGTAATAGTGTTTAGAGATCAATGTTTATAGAAAAAAACCTTATGATGTAATTAAAACATTCGCTAATTAGTTAGAATTGAAACAAAAGAGAAATGACAATCCATGAGTGTTACATGATCTAAACAATTTAAAAAGGAGGTGTTTGTCGCAACCTTGAGCTTTAAGAAAGATTTGGGTGTGTGAACCCTTGCATGTGAAGAGGACACATCAAGCAGGACTTGGGCAAATCTGCACAACCAACTCATATTTGGTAGCCTTGGTGGCCAACTCGTGTGTGATAGATGCAAATTGGTTAGAATGGTGTACTAGTGTATAAGCTAGGAGGACCAAGGATGGCTTGTTAGAGTGACGAGGCCCTAAGGTTCAAGACTTGGTGGAGGACGATGTGGTTGGCAATGTGTTGGATGGTGTGTCACCCAGTCTAGTACAATGACATTGAGGTGTGGACTGAGGGTATGCGAACACCTTGTATTGGAAGGGGCATGACCTTTGGGCATTGCAAAGTATTGGACTATATAGATGACAACATCATCGTACATTGGGTGGTTAGTTGTTCCACTATGCTAGCTCGAAGGAAGGCGTAACAAGGTAGCATATGGTTGGGTGGCAATGGTGTAGCATCACCTATGGTGAAATAAACACGCTCATATTATGCAAGTATAATGTAAGCCTAGCTTGGATTCAATCAAGACATGGCAATGAGGCATAGTCCATGTGATACAGACAATTGTCGATCATGCCCAACTAGCAAGGTCACGGTGGTGCCAAGCAACAACTAGACCTCTTGAGTGGTAGGGGACACTTAAAGGCAAATGGTAAATCTAACCCCATTATAGTATCCCTCTACAAACACTTTAAAGTAACCACGCCCATTTACCATTTATGACATCAAACTATCAACATCATTATTTATTATTATATCTATATCTTCAACTCAAAATTAACAAGGTAAAAGTTGATTATATATTTTTCTTTAAATATATAACCAAATTTAATTAGTTTGTAACACCATGGTAAAAGTTGTTTTGATGATAGATGGAAATTACAAGGTGAAAAATCCAGAAACTCTATGACAACTAAGCTAGAGTTGGAGTAGACAAGCCTATATCTAAATCCTAAGCTCTATCAAGCACCGAGAGGGATCAAATCTATTGATTTTTTTATTGAAAATGGTTTTAAAGCCATGGTTTTAACACATGCTTTTAAAATCATGGGTTGTTTACGAGGGCCTTGCACATGGTTTTATAACAATGTCCAAGGCCCTCCTAAACCATGTACAATAAAGCCATGGGTTATTTACGAGGCCTTGCACATAGCTTTAAAACCATGTGTAAGACCCTCCTAAACCATGTACAATAAAACCATGGGTTGTTTAGGAGGCCTTGCATATGGTTTTAAAACCATGTGCAAGGCCTACATTTTTGCGGGGATAATTAATTTTTTAATTTTTATTGTTTTGCTAGGTAGGAACATTTCAACATCTCCCTCATATTAGATTGTTTTGTTTTGGTGGATAATTAAACTTTTTATTCCATACTAGGTCGTAGAGCGCCTTTCGACACAATCATTGGATACAAAAAAACCATCAAACTCTGGGTCGAGGCCAACCTTAATGTTGAGTGCGAGAACGATCTTCCCAACAACAAATAGAATTATCACCACGGTCGCACAAAAACTTAATGTTTTATGACATACAAACCTTTTTTCCAAGATTAATCCCACTCCTAAATCAGTCAGTTTATGTCTGTTGAAATTTAAGATGTATGTAAAATTTAATAGCAATAATAGGATTTATAAAATCTGCAGAGTGTAATAGAGATAGTACTGAAATTTTAACAACACTAAAACACTAGCAACAATAAAACAATCATTCACAGGAATTGAACACAAGAGTTTCTCACAGGGAAACCTTTTAAGGACAAAAACCCCAAAGCAAATAATAATTCATCCTTGAAATGAGACGATTGAGTTTGTACATGAACATTTAGATTGTAATCCTTTACAACAAGTTTGCATTTGTCATACATATCAAAAGAGCCCTGGTAAAGACCGTACAAGTTAGCTTCCACTAAATTGTTTGATCACCAAATTTACTACTGTTGGATGCCTGGAGCTGCCTTGACCAATCTCAGACTATCTGTGTGCCTAGATGCTGGTACAGTCCTCAATGATGACTACCGTGACCTGTTAGTGCCCTAGTTGGGCTGTCGTGACCTGTACAAAATCCAAGATTGAGTTGTCATGTACTCGTGTGTTCCCTAGCTGAGCTCGGGTGTATGGAGAACATCCCTAGCAGGGCTCAAATGCATAGAGGGTGACCTTAGCAGGTGACCCGTGAGCTATAGAGACTCTAAACAAGGCTTGGGTGCACAGAGTTTATCCCTAGCAGGGATCGGTTATGTTGTAGCAAACCCTAACTAGGTTAGGGTAACGTGGGATATATCTGTAGTAGCGAAGAAGAAGAATTTAAGTGTTGTCATGAGCTGGAGGGAGCAGATACCTATACTTTAAAGGCTGTGATTTACTTCAAGACCTAAAACCTGCAAAGAACTTGGCAGAGAAACCCATGACTTGTATCTTAGGAGTAGTGATGACGATCTTTAATGATGAATGACAATTGAGAAAGCTTCTTTATTTATACTTCATTAAGAATAAGATGATTCCACATAATTAGGAAGTTGTCCTTAGGGCTTTTATTATTTTCATCTTTGACCATTGACTTTTAGTCTTTTGTGGTCCATTAGTCTTTTAGTCTTTATCTTTGAGGTACTTGATCCTTCATTTGATGGGTACTTGGACCAATACAAAGTGTGCTTGAGTTTATTGGTCCTTCAAGTGATTCTATGATCACAACAAGTCATCTCAAGAGTTCTTCAAGGTCCCCATGGTCCATGCATGTCCACTCGAAGTGCATCTTCATAAATAAGGTTGATTATTAAATGCTTTATCTTGTTCTCTCATTGCCACCAATATCAAGTGCTAGGTCTTTCAACCAGGGGTAGCTATTCCCTTGAGAAGGTCTCATAACCCATAGATATAGGAGAGGAGTGCATCACTTACCTAGACCCAGTCTAGGGATTATGGTAATGACTTGGTAAATAACTAGGTGCCTCAGCCTCGGGCTGCATCAGGTGACTCAATGTCAATTACTTGGTAACGAACCAAGTTCCTCCATTCTACCATAGAATGGCCCTCGGTCATAGTCTGAGGTCCCAGTCCCAAACTGGGTCGATTTCCTAGTAACTAATCAGGTGCCTCCATTCTCGCAAAGTATGGCCCTCATCCCTAGGGTGAGGTCCCAGTCCCAAACTGGGTTGATTTCCTGTTAACTGACTAGGTGCCTCCATTCTCCCAGAGAATGGCCCTCGGCCCTAGATTGAGGTTCCAGTCCTAGACTGGATTTATTTCCTGGTAACTAACCAGGTGCCTCCATTCTCCCAGAGAATGGCTCTCGATGCTGCTTAAGAAAAATCAACACCCCCTCTTAGCGAGAGAGGTATTCTCTGTAATACTAAGCTTGTCACGAAAGTATACAAACTTTGTTGTTGACAAAGTCTTGGAATATATATGCAATCTGTTCATATGTATGGATGTATTGAAGCTTCAGGGCACCTCATTGAACTAAATTTTTATGAAGTGATACTTCATTTTGACGAGTTTCGATCTGTCGTGGAACAAAGGGTTCTCTAAAATATTTATGTAACTCTGATTATCACAATGAATAATAGTTGACTTAAGATTTCCACCAAACAGGTCAGAGAGAAGCTTCCTAATCCATAATGCTTCTTTGCAGGTATCACTAGCAGTAATATACTCAACTTCAGCTATGCTTTGATTTATGGAACTTTGTTTCCTGTTGGACCAAGAGATCATGGTTGATCCCGTATTGAATCACTATCCTGATGTGCTTTTCTGGTCCACTGCACTACCAACCAAATCAGAGTCAACATATCCAACTAACATTACTCCACTGCTGGAGGTATACTTGAGCCCATAAGTAATAGTACCTCACAAATATCTTAGCACATGTTTAACAACTATCTTGTGTATGTGCTTTGGCTCAGACATGAGCTAACTTAATGCATTCACTATATAACAAATATTTGGTCTCGTATGCACTAGCTACATCAAGGATCCAATGAGTTGTCGATACTGAGTAGGATCCACAACCTTTGAACAAGTGACCGAGTCACGTAACTCCTTCAAGTTTGATTTCATGGGTATGCTTATGGGCTCACAGTCTTGCATTCCAAATATTTGCAAGACATCAACTGCATATCTTTCTTGTGACAAGAAGATGCCATATGGCGTTTTCCAGATCTCTAAACCAAGAAAATAGTGTATCAGACCCATATCCTTCATCTCAAATTCAGAGGTGAGCCCCCTCTTACATTGAGCTATCAATTTTTCCTCTCTAGTAAAGAACAAGTCGTCCACATATAGAACTAGGATCAAGTGATGATTATGGACACAAGATCATACATGAAATGAAGCCTTGTAAATTTTAAGAGTTTTAAACTTAAATGTAAGTTGTTTAAATCACAGAACCGATAATCTCGGTTCGAAAACATAGTCAGATTCGTTAATTTTAACTTAGGAAATTAAAAAACTTTAAAAAATGAAAAAAATAAAAAAAGTGAAAAAGATGCGAATCCCCCCAGGGGGGATGGGGTGTGTGAACTTAGCAGCCCGCTTGCTTCTCTTTTTTACAATGATTAAGATCAAGAATATTTGTGTTCCTTTGTAGTATAGGAAACACAGTTTACAAGTTTTAAGGCCTCAGAGAAATGGCCACATAAGAAATGGTAAGAAGAGGGGTCTCTGGATGGCTTGGATCTTCAAAATTTGGCCAGAGTGACTCTCTACTCGATCATCAATTGCTGCAAAACAACCAACAAAGTTATGCTAAAAATGAGAGATTAACAAATCAAAACTTTCAAAAAATAGCATAAACTTAAGTACTTTCAAAGATAACATTTTGCAACTTTTGACAAGCACTTTCTTGAAGTTAGATCTATAAAATATAACTTTTAAAATCAGATGTGAACTTTAAGTGCATATAAAAATCAGATTATTATGATATTCTTTGAAGTATGAATAATATTTAACCATGCACGAAGAACTAGTAACCGAAAATTTTAAAATTTTGTGATGAAAGTGAGAGAAAGAATCGCCCAAAAGCTTGGAAACTTGGGCAATGGAATCCTCAAGTGGAGAACGGAGGGATTTAGATCTTCCAAAAAAGAACACAAATATGTGCAAGAGTCAAGCAAGATCCACCACCTCTTTGAGAAAGATCTACCTGCACAACTTGAACTAAACTTCAAACAAAATGTTATACTCGGTATCAATTACACACGAGATTAGAAAAATGTGCACACAAGCAAGTAAAACATATAATTTCTTGATCTATACACAAAATAAAATAAATAACTAAACAAGTAAATGAACTTGATTATTCTTTCCTATTGATTAGCATAAATCCTACCAAAGCCGGTTAGAACAATTAATGAAACGAAGAACAAAATCAATACAACTATACCTTATACAAGCACAAAATATCATCAACACACTGATGCCCGACACGGGTATGCCTCCAAAGCATTTATTTCATTCAATAGTGTTCGACAAAAATGATTACAAGAGATATAGGAGCAGAGGTTCCACACACTTCTCATGTCGAAATGAAGAGAACTTGCGCTCTTAAATAGAAAAACTCAACATGAGGGGGCACACTTGCTAAAGGATGCGCTTGATAGCTTGGAGTGAGTTGAATGTGATTTGGATCCCCATGCTTTGGGGCATAAAGAGGGCAATTACCAAAATTCAGAAAGCTTAACCTCAAACCAAATTTTCTTTCTTGGGAAAAGTGCCCCTCTCTTGGAAAGAAGTCCAATTTGATACTTAGCAACCATTTATTTTCTTTTTGTGACTTGTAACTCTTTAGGAATAATTCTATATACCTTTTCAAACTCACAGAAACTGATTTCGACAAGTTTCTTTATATTTTTAATTGCTAATTTTTTTAATTAACTCATTTTTTGGGTTTTTCGAGTAATATTTAATTTTGGAGGTAAATAATTACTCGAAGACTTATGAAAGTGGGTTTAGGGGTTAAGTGGGTTCTCTAGGTTATAAAATGAGCACCCCCATGGCAAAAACAACTTCCTATCCCCACTTTTATGACTTTTTGAACTTTGACAATTAACTTATTAAAAATAAGTCTATAAAAACAGAATATATATATATATATATATATTCCAGAAATTAAAAAAAACCTATGGGGGACTTAGTACATGTTCATAATGACTCAAAATAATGATTATCATGGTAATATACATTGACACTTAGGTTTTAATAACCTCCTAAGGCCTAACCACTAAGACAATTATTCTAGCTTTCGAGGCTTGAGTGAAAAGCTCAGAAATTATTTAGTGTTTAAAAATGATAGATAATTAACAAGGAAGAAACACTCTCGAATAATGTTTTGATGACTATGTCCTAGGAAACCAAACCTTTTACATAAAGTCATAATGCTAAGTCATTTTATTACAATTCCCCATGGGGTATGAACATGTAAAAAAAATTAAAAAGGCTCTAGGAAGGCCTGCATGGACTTCTAAACTCGGAATTTTGAACAAGTAATTGATCATCTTTGGAGGTTCACTTAAAATTCCAACTGAGTGCAACTCAGGTGGTAACACGACTATTAGAGTATCCTTAATCCTCCACTGCTTAGTAATAAATAGAATTCCCCACAATACCAAAATCTCTACTCTGGAATTTGTACCTCTTCCCACTCTCATCCAGCATTTGACTTCAAAATTTGTGTTGATTTTTAGTAACATCCCTTCCCCATAGACCCCTTCCTGCTCAACGTCGTAAAAAAAAACCCACAAGAAATTCCAAAAACAAATAAGGAAGACAAAAAAACTCGAGGATCCTTAGGTGTCTTCTTTTTTATCCTTTCAAAAAATGATCCCACAATCCCGAAGTTAACTAAAACATGATCACACACCTTACCATGAAATATAGCGCTATTACGAGCCTTCCAAAATTCCCATATAATAAATAAAGGGAGGGATCTAATTCTTTTCTCCACAATGTACCAAATATAGAGATTGTCTTCCAAGGACAGACCATCCCAAGGCACGTTGATTTTGAATAAAAATTTCATGTTCGACCAAACTTCCTTAAAGAACAGACAAGAAACAAAAATATGCTGAGCAGATTCCTCATTCAATTTACAGAATATACATCTTCCTGGTCCTGAATGTCATTTTAACTACAATACATCTCAAGTAAGGATCTTCTTTTTTATACACATCCACATGAAAGTTTTAATTTTTAACAGACAATGCTCTTTTCAGATCCACTTGGTCCACCAACAAGAACTATCAATGTTTTCCTCCTCATATATCAAGTCATAAGCCAACTTTACAGAAACTTTCCCAGACTTGTTATTTTGAATCCAAACCAACGTATATGGCTTGTTAGTAAAGAAAATAACTGCCTAGACTAACACGTGTATATACTTATTCCATTCTTCTGCTAAATTCCCATTTAAATATAAATCCCAAGTTGTCAACTAGTGATCAAATCCATGGTCTCCTGCATTCCATGCCTGATTCAAAACTATAATATTCTTGTTGTGTAATTATGCAACCAGATTCATAGACAATTTATAACCATCATGAATACCCACAATGGGATCAATTCCTCCATAAAATTTATTTCCACGCCCAATAGTCCATGAGATGGCCTAGTTGATAATAGGATAGATTTTTAAAAAACTATTCCATATTGACAAAACATTCTGTTGTTCCAACCTGTGATTCCTGAACCAAAAATCCAGGTTCATCCTGTTCAAGTACTTTGTCTTTATGACTTTCCCCCATAAATTGGTTTTAAAAATACTTCTCAAAATATTTTTGCACAAAGGGATCGATTAAACCATAAAAGGCTCTTCATTCCCCAACACACTTTGTTCTTTGGCTTTGATAAAACCTCCTTAGTAGGTAAATGGAAATTTTCAGAGTCTAAATTACCTATCCACAAGAACCGAAACATATTTTTTCTGATTGTTGAAATCACTGAAACTGGAACAATATACAATGAGAACCAGAAAACATGAACACTTTGTAATACAGAGGATACCAAAGTTAGCCTTCCTCCCAAACACAGACATCTAAAATTCCAACAATTTATTTTCCTATGAATCTACCTTAAAATCTAATCCCAATCTTTTTTGCAATACCCCTTTAGTTTTATATAAAAACCTAGGTATTTGAAACCCTCCTTAAAATCCACCATTTTAAAGTAAGAAATATCATATATTTGAAGTCTAAGTTCCTCATCACTACAAGCATAAATAAAACATGATTGATCAACACTCACCTCTAATCACAAAGCATCACAGAACATAGTAATTATCTTCTTAAAAGATCTCCATTCCGCAACAGTTCCTTGACCAAAGAGAAGCACATCATCAACAAATAAAAGGTGAGTAATGCACATTGACCCTACAATTTTAATCCACCCAATATCATTCTTCTCCTTTGCATTATGAATGAGTAAGTTGAGTCCTTCAATATCAAGAATAAATAAGGGGACAGAGAACAACCTTGTATGATTCCCCTATTCCCAGTGAAAAAGGGAGAAGGCAACCCATTGATATGGACCACAAACCTTGTAGAGGTGATACAACCCATAATCCAGGAGGTAACCTCATATGACAAACCAGTCTGAATGAGAATAAGTCTAAGGTATGACCAATCAATTCAATCATAAGCCTTAATAATATCCATCTTGAGGATAAAATCCTTTTGCTTGCTCTTTTTAAAGAATAGATACATTCCTAGGAAATACCAACTGCATCTAATAATTGCTTTTTTGGTAGAAACCCAAATTGATTATCCAAAATAAAGCTACCCATATAAGGTTTCAACCTTTCAACAATAATTTTTTTTATAATCGTATACATAAGATAACATAAAGAAATAGGTCTATAGTCTTTGAATGTATCAAGCTTGTCTTTCTTCAAAATAAGAGTAATGTAAGTAGAATTCAAGGATCAATGAACCCCCCTACTCTTTTGGACTCATCAAATGCTTCAGTAATCTCTTTTGCAATGAGATCATAAAAATGCAAGTAAAATTCCACCGTCCACCCGTCCAGACCGAGAGACTCTTGTCCTTGGATAAGTTTGACAATACATTATTGACTTCCTCAAAAGTAATATGTTTCCCAATCCTTAAACAATCCTCTTCTTTAAAAAACTAGAGAAAATTCTTTATAATTTTCAAATACATGTCAACGTGATGATGTCAAAGCTACATGTCATAGTGAAATCAAAATGAAATTAACAGGATATATCTTGGAAGAAAGTTCGGATTGTAAACCATGTATTTGTTAAAGCTATAGCATCACATCACACTTATTCAATTTACAAAACTACATCTTCAATACAGATACATTACAAGTTCTTTGGAAATAATTCGAAATTATAAAAATTATACATCATAATGAAAACCTGATACAAAAATCATTATGAATAAAGCACAAGTGTCATATTCAAAACAAGTAAAATTCAAATCCTTCGGGAGTCATTCATTCATTCCCATTTCATTCAAACTCATACAAGAAATAAATAAGCTGATATAAAGCAGCAATTACTTATTTGTATAACTGATTACTTGAGAAACTGGTTGCGTGTGAGGCACACCCCACCCAACCATAGGCTACCTTGCCCATAAATCTCCTAGAAAGGTTCCACCCTCAAACTAAGACTATGAATCCACTAGGAGAACGCCCATGGTTGATAGAAAAAAGAAATGGATAGGTGCACAGAGTAATTTCCCACCAGGGTATCTCTCATAGCTTGGCACTCACCCAATTTCACACCAATAAAATGGTTCTTTCTTTCAAGGTCCAAGAAGATTTCTTGAACCAGGTCCAAACCAAATATCGAATTCCCTTCTCGATATCTATTCCAAGACAAAACAATGAAACACCTTACACCAGGTTTCCATTGTCAAACAATGCCCATAATTTCCTCCTAGAAAGGTTCATACACAATTCGTAAATTCATTGACAACATACCATGTTTTCAACATGGTAGCTAACTCCCAACAACAACAATTCCATATGACAATTTACAACTCCTAAATAAGGTTGAGTCACAGTTCGAAACCGACACCCCACTAGGCAAGATGGTTCACTCACAACATACTTGTTCTGCCTCTGTGAGAGTTCATGTCTCAGTTCTTCCCTCGTGCATGCCTTTTGTTGCAAGGAAAACATCTCCCACGTGGTAATGTTGATTATTGATTAAAAATTTCGAGTTTCAAAAAATGCATCGATACAGAATTTTGTACTAACTGCAAACTTGTAATACATAATTATTTAGATTCCCTAAGAAACTAGTTTGTATTCCCTAAGAATCATTTTACATGAGTACTATAGTTTGTCCAATTTTTTTTTGCTTTACATAATAAATAATTTATTTCTAATAAATATATCACTAAAATTCTATACAATGAATCAAAATCCATCATTTGTCCAATTTTTTTCTTTACATAATAATTAATTTTATTTCTAATAAATACATCACTAAATTTCTATACAACCATTTTTTAAATACTAGTTCAATTTGATCAATACTCCATAATTCTTTACAACTTCTTAAAATGCCTATGGGCCATGCTAATAATAGCATCGCCGATTAGAGGAAATTTCAACTCAAAATGGGTCTCCTAAAAAAAATTAATAAAATAATAGTTAAAATAATAAAATAATATTTATTAATTTTAGAGGAAGAAAAGAAAAAAACTACTTTTTTGTTTGTATTTTCCACATATATCCCCGTGTTTTTACTCAAATTTCGATTGGGAGAGCTCGTTGGATGCGGAAGTAAATTCTACATCCAACGAGTACCCACTCGACATACTTTTGACGGAACCTGCTACCCCAAAAATAAGAAATACCTGAAAAATGTGATGATGACATCATCACTCACGTTTTTTTAGGTATTTCTTGTTTTTGGGGTAGCGGGGTCTGTCAAAAGTATGCCAAGTGGGTACTTGTTGGATGCGGAGTTTAATTCTGCATCCAACAAGCTCTCCCGATCGAAATTTGAGTAAAAACACGAGGAGATATGTCAAAAATACAAACAAAAAAGTAGTTTTTTTTTATGATACCTATCCCCAAATTTATATTAAAAAAATGTTTAAGACCTATACAGTATTTCAAATTTAAAGCAATTTCATTGGCTAACACATGATGACATGGAATTTGAATTAGAGTTAAAAGGCCCATTTTGAGTTGAAATTTCCTCTAATCGGTGACTTCTAAATGCTAAAAGAGTGTTTTCACTACAAGGACTCTTAGTAGCATTTTTTTTTTATAAAGAAAAAACAGTCTTTTTATATTAAAACTGTGACATAAATACAAAATGGTAGAGGAAGATTCTCTATCAATTTTTTTCCATGTTATCATGCATTCATAAACTTTTAATCTTGTATCTTACTAAGCTTGCATCAAACATCATACATATGAAACATAAATCAGGACATTCTTTCCAACCACACATTATTAGCATAATCTCAAAAAACATCTTACGATATCAAACTCAAACTAGATATGATGTCTTGTATGTCCAAGTTGCAGGCACACAAAACATGATATATAAGAGAGTTAAACTTTTAAGACGCCCGAATCGATCACAATTCCATCAAGTAATTCCTCGAATAAGAGACATGCAATCTTATCATCAATGGCCTTTTTCGATAGTGAATCTACTTCAGTGTTGAATTCCCTATAAATATGATGAAATGCAGTCCCCAAAAAGTAACCAATAATGCTTCTGAATCTTCTCAGCCAATGGGAAAGGTTCAATGAATATATATGGTTATGGTGCTTCTGATTTACCCATTCCACTATAACTTTGGAGTTCCCCAAAACCTGACATAACTGCAATTGTTTGTATTTTGCAAACCAGAGAAGCCCACATGACGCCACTAATTCTTCCTTAGTGTTTGTTCCAAAACCAACATATATCCTTAAGTGGAAGCAATGGTTCATGTTCAACTTTATCACCATCCCAGCACCACACACACCTTTTTGTTCTGCCCCATCAAAAAATATTGCCACCAATAGCCTGTCGCAGGGTGGTGGCTGAGTCGCTATAGGAGTGTTGGGAAAGGAGCCACATCCAAACTCCTTCAGTCTATCTAGGATATTAATGCACACCACCTCTACTGCTATCTTGGTATCCTAGAAGGTGGCCAAATTACTAGCCCGCCATATCTCCTAGAGAGCATCCAAGGGAGTATCCATTCGAGAAGGAAAGAGGTCATTCCATCGATGCAGGTTATCCTCCAAATTAAGCAACTCCCACTTGAAATATATATGAAAAATTAGCATGAGAGCACTCTAGACACCATTGAAGAAAATACATTCCCCCAAAATATGATCCACGGTTTCATATGCAGCAAAACAAATACTACATCTTCTCGACCCACTAAAACCTCTTTTTTGCAAACCTTCCCAAGTCATAATCTTCATGTTTAAGGCCAGCCAACTGAAACGCTAATTTTTTTATGGAAGCTTACTCTTCCAGACCCACGACATTCACCAGGAATGAGGCTTAGGTGAGTTCTCCTCCACTAATGCGTTGTAGGCCAAAGAAGTAGTGACATCACCCTACTTTTTAATAAGACACCAAACTATGTTGTTGTTGTGATCCTCTAATCTAATACAAGCCATAGTTAAACTGGTAATATATGTGTCCCACTCCAATGTCCAATCACTGAACAAATACAGGCTCTCCGCTATGAGCCACCTAATGTCAAGCTCCCCTACCTCCTTAACCACTTGTTTTAAGACAATAATATTTCTACATTGGAGATGCCTGATTAATCCCACAAAAAGAGATGTATTTTCCAACAAGCCAACAATGGGTGCAATCCCATTGTAAACTTGTACAACCCTACCAATTATCCATCCAAGGACTCATGCTATGAAAGGCATTGTATTATAGATGTTTTTCCAAATCTCTGATGGTGTTGTAGATGACCTGCACCTGTCACTAAGCCAAATAGGCAGAGGGATATTCTTCAAATATTTACCTCTGATCACTTTTCCCCATAGACCATTATCCAAGAGACATCGTCATAGATGTTTGGCACAGAGAGACAAATTGAATAGGTTGAGGTTCTTGATCCCCCATCCACCAACATATTTTGGTTTGGAGATGACCTCCCACTCAACAAGATGAATTTTGATGGATTTCTGATTACCGACCCAGAGAAAATGGAAGATCATCTTCCTCATGTTATCTATATACCTTTCGGGACTTTGAATAGTGAGAACTAATAAACATGTATAACTTGCAAAACTGTAGTGATGAGAAGTATTCTGCCACCAAGAGAGAGCCAACGAGAAGTCCACTTGTCTATATTCCAACTTATTCTTTTCAATATCCAGACCCATTCCCCTTTCTTATAGGCATTAGGTTTTAGAAAACAAACTAAGTATTTAAAATCCATATCCAACCTTTCCATTTTGTAAGGAAAAAAGTGTGAAATAGAGTCCATAATCAACTGATATTGACATAAGACAGAGAAACTATATTTAAGTGAGTTGAGTTTCATACCTGATGCCCCACAAAAAATGTCAATAATATTCTTTAAGTGTTTCCAATTAGCCAAAGTTCCATCGCTAAATATAAGAACATCATCGACATAAAGGAGGTGGGTTCTAAGCAGTGTTTTGGTCACCTTGATCGCAGAGAAAGGATAGTTCTCCTTGGCATTAATAATCAAGCGACTCAAACATTCAATCGACATTATAAATAAGTAAGGTGATAGAGAGCATCATTGCTTGATGCCTCTAGTACCTTTGAACAAAGGAGAAGGTGACCAATTAATCAAAATAGAGAATCTATCCAAGGAGATACATGCCACAATACACTTAGATAACTCCACAAATATACCAAGCTACAAAAGAGTTATCTGAATGAAGAACCAATCCAGTCGGTCATAGGCCTTCTCCATATCTAACTTCATAATAAAAGTAGTAAGTTTATTCTGCTTAATCGAATGAATACATTCATGTGTGGTGCCCAAAACATCTAGAATTTGACGGTTATGAATACAACCATACTGTTCATTCGAGATATGTAATCCCAGTTGAGGCTTGATCCTTTCTGTAGTAAGTTTGGTGATAAATTTGTAAAGCAAGTTACAAAGTGAGATCGGTCTATAGTCGTTGAAAGATATTGGTTTGTCCATATTTGGGATAAGGGTAATATAGGTTAAGTTCAAGCAATCCAGAATCACCCCCTTTCTGTGGGTGTCATCAATAGCATTAGTAATCTCATCACCCATCAGTCGTAAAAATGTAGGAGGAATTTCACAGTCTAGTAGTTAGGGCCTAAAATTTTATCCGCAACAAAGCCCTTGAGAGCCTTAAGAATGTCCTACGAAGATATATCCCTGTCGATATCATCACAATCCTTGTTATCAAAAATATGAGGGAAGAGCTTGATAGTCTTCATTTGGTAAAAAACATTAGTGGTGTGCTCGTTAGTGTACACCTTTTAAAAGAAGGAGTTGGCTTCCTGTTTCAGAGACCTATCATGGCGTATAAGTTCATCCCCTTAAAGATCCATTTCCCAATCAGAATTGTGCAATCTTCTTTTGTTTGAAAAATTATGGAAAATTTTATTGTTGTCATTCCCCTATCCAAGTGGCTCGGCTCTTTTTTCGAAGAGATTATTCCTTTTGTAATAGTACCTGCGTTTTTTAGTAGAGAGTGAATGATATCTAAGTAGATTCACTTCACTGAACCTGTTATCAATAACCAGCGAATCGACCAATTGAATCTCCTCTTCAATATCCACAAGAGCCCTGTTGTTATCAACCTTCTTATGTCTTTTCCACATCATCACATCCATTTTAAGCAACTTGAGCTTGTTAACCATCCTTATCATTGGATTCGCTCACTCTGTTGAAGGGTCGGAATAGTTGTTCCAATTGTCCAAAATCAAAGAGTTAAAATTCAGATCTCCTGGACAAACCATATTAAATTTGAAAGGAGAAGGGGTCATATTTGTATCGAAATCCAATTGAAGGATGATGGCCTTATGGTCAGAAAATCCATTCAAGTAGTTCCAATATCAATAACGACCCATCCTCTCACAAAGTTCCTCCACCATATAAAATATGTCAAGTCTCTTGGCTATACTTGCCATGCCACTCCTTCCATTTGACCAGGTAGGAGCTAAAACAACAGGGACAATATCCAGCATGTTGAAAGCCTTAAAGATATCAGAAAAAAACTTCGCCAAAGGATCCAATACATTCCCCAAAGCCCAAACCTCTCCAGGTGAAGTGGGAAATTTAAATCCCCGACCATAATGAGGGCAGGATCCAAAAGAAGGCCTGAACCAACCAGCTAATCCTAGAACAATTTCATATTCGAGTAAGGTCCGTAGATATTCAGAATGCGAATCACATTGGAGAATCCCTTTAGTTTACCTTCCACCAAAATACCTGCACAACATGAGAATGCTTTCATGTCTTTCACTAAAGGATTCCAGGAAATAAGGTGTTAGCACCATATTTGAAATTTTCGATTATGAGAGATATGTGGGGAAAGGATCGTATCGAAGAGGTGATTGGGAAGGAATCCCCTAAGTTGCAAGGGTGCTGAAGGAATCTGTGAGATGGAATTCTGCTCCTGGGACATGCGGCGGTGGGAATGAGGTAAAAGGGTAATGTAAATCGACAGTCACCATTCGAAATGATAAAGATTGATGGCGGAAAGGAATTTCATGGATCATAGATGCAGGGTAAAGCGAGGATGTCGGAATGCGTTGAAGGCGTTAAATGGGAGCCATAATAGAAGGTTGAGATTAATCTGAAGACATATCAATGGCACCAAAGCATTTTGTGCAGGGAACGTGCTCAACCAAAGCCACTTTTCCAAATCACGAAATAGATTAAAGAGTGGAGATAGTTGACAGCCGAGATAGGAGTACAAACAGATCCACGGCCATAAATGATTTTGCATCCCAAACTAGAAAGGATATAGTCATGATTTCAAATCGCAAAAAGCAGTATTGGCCACAAAGATCAATGGTCACTACAAGGGTAGAGATAGATCTGCGGCCGTGGTTTATTTCACGATCTGAACTAGCACAGACGGGGTCAGGATCTTAAAATGCGAAAAGTGGCAGGGTCCACTTAGATCGACGGTTACGAGGAGAGGTCTATCTTGATCGACAGATAAGAGACATACCGCGAGGTACATTCACTCACCAAACCAGGAAGGGAAGAGTAGGTAGGAGGTTGAATTTTTCGGACGTGAACGACCTCGATGAAAGGAAGTTGGAGATCGACGACAGAGGTCAACCTTCCAAGATGAAGCTACGCATGCAAAAAGTGAGGAAGAATTTGGCATAAAGGACCTCACATATCGAAGGCTCATATCGCAAGTAGAAATATCCACAGTGCAAACTGCATGAGAAGGACATAGAGATTACGTTGTATAGAAAGCTATAAAGGGGTCTACGTGGAGTTGGAAAGGTTTGTCTTTTCCAAAGCCTCGATATTGCCAAACGCTCCGACAGCATATAGAGCACTAGCGCGGACATACCAGAAGACTGTGCTATAGAAACAAGGTAGGCCCCTGATACTCCCTCAGTGCTATTTGAAAATGGGAAAAGTAGGAGAAGTAGCAGTGGTAGATGTGAGAGATAATGCAGAACTAGAGGTCACATGTCGAAGGGCAGAGGAAAGTCTCATGGATGAGAACACCGATATTTTTGATACCATCCTAGTGGGGGGAGCCATTGAAGCCGCTAGGGGTAAATTGGAAGTCCTTAAGAACTAGGGTAGCGATACCTGTGGTGTTTTTAAATATTTTTTCCATTTTTTGTCTGTTGACCAAACCCCCCATTGCCTGAGTTTGTCGAGTGGTGTGCAGATAATTTTCTGTTGTCGAGGGAGTCATTATGAATAGGTCAAAATCCATAATCCTCTATTTAGTCCAGTCTCCCGTCATTCGTAAAACCATTCACATCCCAAATGAGTTTGTCTAGATATCCCAAAAATACCGAGAAGAGAATATCATAAGTTTCTTTAGAGAGTTTATCGTTGAAAATAGAGAAGCTTTCTTGAGGGATTTTTCAAAACCTAATGATGAAGTCATCAGCTTGTCTTACCCCATCAACCTTAGCCAATTTAATGAAGAAACTCAGTGGTGTATAGCCCTGGCTAGTCAGTTTTTAGGTCTAGATACTAACGGTTATGTCACAGAGCCATTGTTGAGTCTATTGTTCGTTTTGAGTACCTGTCCTGCCGAACCTGAATTGCCAGGGCAATATTCTCAGTCCTGTTGTCTTAAATTTGATGAATTCCTAGCCAAGAACATTCATTCTCAGTTATCGAATTTCCACGGCACCAAAGTATTCAGATTCTAGTCCTTTTTGTTGATAATGTTTATAGCTTATAACAAAGAAGACTTAGAAGTTCTTGAGTTAGAGATCACTAGTGAGATGGCCAAGGACTACTGTAAATTCATGAACCATTTGATGGCTGAAGTATACGACCTTTTCTTTCAAGAAAAGCCACCTAGGGTGTTGCCTGAGATGAGGTAAATACTGCAGTTGTCTCATAGCAAGATGATAGGAGACTGGTTCCCGACAGAATTTGGAACAACCATAAGATTGTATGGTTTCGTGCATCAACCCTACATTCTGCTAGCCTTTCTAACTGCCAGGGTTTTCTCCTTGGAAATAATCAGGCAAGGACTTATTGTTGAGGAAGAACACTTTTTGAACTATAAGAAGAGCTCAAATTTGATTTTTACCTGGGAAGTGGGACCATAACAGTCAGGAGTAGAGCTACTTTTCCACTGGTTGGAAACTTAGTCAAAGACATGGGATTCTCTTTAGAACAAGCTGTGAATTACAACCCACATCAAGTAATTTCCAAAAGGACAAAGGCTCACAAGTGCAAGCCTTTTGAGCACACTAAAATACCCAGGCTTAGGGAAGCGGTAAACTAGGATGATTTCCCTAACCCTACCGCGATGGATACTAGCATAGGACAAAGCTCGGTCTCACCCCTGCCATGGGTAATTTCTCCCCAAAGGGAATTGTACAAAGTAGTTTCCATAGCTGGGGATATCTCATCGTTGGTCAATTATTCAGGAAGTTCAATGAAAAGAGGATTTCTAGAGCATATGGAGATAGAAGAGGTAGACACTGCCAGCATGCCCAAAAAGCAGAAAACAGAACAAGAGTAGCAGTTAGTGTAGGTTAAAAGGAGCAATACAAAGGGGAAAATGAAGAAGAAAAACATGGAGAAAAAATAGAAACAAGAAGAGCTCGAAACAACCGAGTTGAAAATCCAGGAATATGTATTTGATGGGCAGACTCCAAACATGCATGCCTCTAAAGAAGATTGGATAGACTCTTAATGGGAAAGGGTTGATAAAGATTTTAAGGAGACATCGGAGTTGTATAACGAGGTAATGCATTTGCCCTACCCAAATGTGGCATTAAATACCGTGATGGATCATGCCACTGACACCCTCAACCTGGATTTGACAATGGGAAACAAAGTTCAGAGGTTAATGTGAACCTCGCAAAGGTTCCCACTACTGACATAATACACCTTAAAAAAGAGACCGATGACATCTTGAATGCTAGATTACGGAAATCCACACTATAGATATCCAAGTTGGAGGCAAGTAAAACAAAAACTCTAGATATTTTTAGGAAAGGTAAGAATCGAAAACAAAGCCCTCAAGGCCCAAATTAACAATTTGCAAAATGAAGCAGTACAAATAGAGGGACCAAAACCTAAGGGAGTTTTGGCTCAGAGAGTGCTAAACGAGAAAGAGAAAGAGATCCAAATACTTAAAAGAAGTTGAAAATCGCTTCTACCTAGCTCGCTCAGACAGATGAGTTGGCTGAATTCAAAAAAGAGAAAGAGACATTGAACACTGGGATTACAGATTGCAAAGCCAAGCTACTAAATCTCGAAGAGAAGGAAAGGTAGTGGGAAGTAGATACCAAGCTTCTGAAGGAGAACAAAAAATAATTAAATGCTACACTAGCAATAAAGAATAAAGAGCTTCAGGAAAAGTGCACAGAGATTGCAATTCATCTCGTAAGTGTAGCTGGAGAAGTAGACACCAGTTCTCTTTCTGGAGCAATGTCCCAAATAGGCCTGAAAGATAAAGAGCTTACTAAGTTAAAGTAGCAGATCAAGGAGCTAGAGGAGGAAAAAAGAAAGGAGGAACAAGAAAAGGAAAATATAGAGGAGAAATGTCGAGAATTTACACAACAAAATGCCAAGTTAAGCTAGCAGGTGGTCGGTAGATTGGCCTTACAGGGGGCTAGACATGTGATTTGGGATCAAATAATTGTAGAGGCTGACAAGTTCAAGCGTTATATATATTTCATCGCAGACCAGGAAAATGATTTGACAGAGGCCAAGAAAAAGGTTTCAACGGTATTAGGAGAAGTGCAGAAAAGACCTGTAGTAACAACAGAAAATGCCGTTGCTTTCCTAACCTCCTTATCAGATGATATGACCAATCGGTACAATATCCAAAACAGAGTTTCTATCACATTTGGGGCTATAAAGGTAATTGCTAAACATAGGATGTTGGACACTGTAGAAGCCAAAATAGATATTATTGAGCACAAGGTTAAGGAGGTTATCCGATTATTCAAACCACTGGTAAACAAAGGGATTCCTTTCTTCTGGGAAGAGAAGGGACCCTTGTTGTCTCAAAAGGAGTATTTGGAGCATTTGGTTAGTTTCTAATCAGACAACAGTAAGTTTCAATACATGCAATAATCCTTTTCAGACATGACCGTTTTCGATAAGCTGGCCAGTGAATTTGAATTGTTGTTTGATTTTAAAGCCACCTATGCCAAAGCACTCAAGACCTCGGAAACTATGGAACTCAAAGTGCAAGAATTTGACATGGCAGTCGCAACTCTTCCTGGTCCTGGCCAATGGAGGTCAAATCAACAATATGGGTGAGCAAGTTTAAAACACAACCATAGAGGTGGCGATGACAATATGCAGGAAATTTTCTCCGTGGTGTTGGAAACATTTACCCACCATGCACACTTAATTTGGTCAATTTGTCCTTGTTAAACCACTATCCTAAGTTTTATTGACTTAATTGACATCAGAGGAGCACTGTATGACATCAACATGAGCACACCCATGCCTACCTTTAGTTAAGGAGGAAAACTAAGCCTTCTCCTTCATTTGGGGAGGCCAACTGGAGCACTCCGGGAGTGATCTGAGTGTCATAAATGCACCTAATTGATAACTGATGGTTACAATTAGTTAATTTAAGTGGTGAAGGTGCCTCCATTCATTATTTAATTATTTTTAATGATTATTTATGAATTGGAGCTAACACAAGCACCTACAACCACTTATGATGACCAGTTTGACTTCAGTTAACCTCATCGGGGTTCATTGGAGTTATTGATGCTCTACCACTTGTTGGTTGGCATGCAGTGACATGTGTCTGAGCTACTTTCAGTTAGAATCAGTCATTCATTGCACTCCAACTTCAGTTAGGACTCAGTTGAGTCAATCGGCACTTGATCAGTTGGTTAACTAGTGTGTTTACTGTGGCTTACAGTCAGTTAAGCTACACCCATTCATTCAATTCGAATGACCTCATTGGGAATTCGAATTGTCTTGGAAATAATGCATCTTGCATGATCATTGTATTGCATTATTCATTATTCATTTGATTATATAGAGCTTCTACTTCCATTGCAGCACCATTTTGCCAATTTTATGCATATTTGTCTGTATTCTTTGTGAGACTGTGTTTTCAGTTCCTAGACCACTGTGACAAATTAATATGGTATCAGAGTTCACAGATGGACGAAGCTCAGATCTCTCAAAAACATTGTTTTTGACAGATCTTGCATGGAAAATTGAGCAAAAGCTCAAAATTCCAGCACTGCACCAGAAGCCAAGGCTTACCACTTAATACCCCAAGTAAAGAAATTGTTGATCAAGCAAGCTTGATCAATTATGCTGGGTGTGATGAAACCCTAAAATGTGTAGGTTGTTTGACCTTATGGTGCCCCTTTTGTTGTGATTTTCATTTTTTAACAGGTACAACTTCGAATGGACTCATCAGTCCCTCTTCTCACCCCATTCATAAGCTATTCAGAATGGAAGTTGAAGATGATTGCATCTCTGAAGAGATGAGGTCTCTATGAGGTGTTTATTGGAATTGGAAAAGAGTCTTATGGGAATGAGAATGACTAGAAAAATGACAGTGATAGAGATTTTGGAGCAATATGTCTGGCCCTTTCTCCTATCTTGTGCTACCTTATTGGTTCTGCTGAATATCCAAAGGATCTCTGGACAAAATTGGACAGAACCTTTGGCAAGCACAATGAGGATAATAATAGAACTTTGGAGATGACATCCAGCACCACAAGAGTTATTTAATCGAAAGTCTCGGCCTATACTCTCTCTGGTGAAGTTGTTCAAGATGAAGAAGAAGCAGAATCTTCTACACAGTTAATTCAAATTGAAGAAAGTCTCCTTGCAGTGACTCCTTCTCCTAATGCTTCAGAAGTTTGTGAGATCTATGATATCTCATCTCCTCATATGGATGAAATAGAAGAAGACATTCGAATCTCTGATATTGAATAAAAACACTGCTGCACTTCGATGCAAACATTCACCAGTGATTTTCCTTTGAATTTTGTGCAAAATTTGCCAGTAATTGCCTCCGAAAGTAAAGAGAAATTTGATTTTTCTCCCTCGACTATTGCTGCTGGTGTGAAAATATGTAATACCTTGAATATTTTGGGAAAAATATCAGATTACAAGAGTGATCAATTTTCTCCCCATGATCTAGATCTTCCAGCAAATTCCTGCAGGATTGCATGGACCAAAATTCAGAATTTTGAAGAAAAAGACAACTGTGCATCCACCGTCTCGATTGACCATAATTTTGGATCTGATATGAACATTATTGGATATGATATGATATTATTTGGATCTGATCTGATATTTCTTGATTCACAATTTCAATTTCATAAACCTTTAGTACTGCTTGTAGCTGTTCTCATCAACGATGTGAAGAAACAAGTACCGCAAGTCTCCTTTGAAACTGCTGCTGGGGATTTGATTTCATTTCAAAGTTTTGGATATTTTGTGAACCTATTTCAATCTGATTTAATTTCTGATATGATATTATTTGGTTCAAATTTTAAAATCCAATAGCTTTTAGCACTTCTTGAAGCTACTCTCACCAATTTCGGTGTGAAAAATCAAGTACCGCAATTCTTCTTCAAATTTGCTGCTGGGGATTTGGTGTTAGTTTCCTCTTATGAGGTTGTTGATATTTTATTTTGTGAATCATTAGCTATTTCTGAAGCTATATCAAATTATGGAGCTCAAGCATTCGCTCTCCACAGTCCCAGGGATTCTCTACCTTTGGTCACATGCTCATCTCCTCACATAACTAGTAAAGAGGAAGACATTCTGCATCCGCTTGGACACTTGATCCTAAGATTTAGGGGTGATTTTACCACTCATGATTTGCTGTTCAATGCTGCAACATATTAGTTTCTCTAGTGTTCCACACATGGTTCGAATCCTCAAGCACTTTTTCTCTCTTATTAGTTGATTTCAGTTGCTCTACATGGGTCCAATTTTCATCCTGCAGCTATATATGTTCCTAATTCATTTGAGCACACTCTTCTTCTTCCAAAGAGGAAGATTCCTATAGACATATCCATTTAGTTTTTATTCATAGGTTCACATGCACAGTCTCAGGATGTTGCTGCATAGAAGAACCAATAATTTCTTGATTTACTGCTTAGTTTGAGGGGGGGAATTTTTCCCATGAGGTTTTTCCCATTTTCTTGGTTATATTAAGCAGTTACTTTATTGTACAGGGTGACCTATGGCCTTAGTTTTTGGGGCCCTAGAATTTCATGCACTTTATTTTTTCTACCTCTTCGGAGTATAGCTTAAGGGGGGATGTTGGAGACATTTACCCACCATGCACACTTAATTTGGTCAATTTGGCCTTGTTAAACCACTATCCTAAGTTTTATTAAATTAATTGACATCAGAGGAGCACTGTATGAAATCAGCATGAGCACACCCACGCCTAGCTTCAGTCAAGGAGGCAAACTAAGCCTTCTCCTTCATTTGGGGAGGCCAACTAGAGCACTCCGAGAGTGATTTGAGTGTCATAAATGCAACTAATTGATAACTGATGGTTACAATTAGTGAATTTAAGTGGTGAAGGTGCCTCCATTCATTATTTAATTATTTTTAATAATTATTTATGAACTGGAGCTAACACAGGCACCTACAACCACTTCTGATGACCTGTTTGACTTCAGTTAACCTCATTGGGGTTCATTGGAGTTATTGATGCACTACCACTTGTTGGTTGGCATGCAGTGACATGTGTCTGAGCTACTTTCAGTTAGACTCAGTCATTCATTGCACTCTGACTTCAGTTAGTACTCAGTTGAGTCAATCGACACTTGATTAGTTGGTTAACTAGTGTGTTTACTGTGGCTTACAGTCAGTTAAGCTACACCCATTCATTCAATTCGAATGACGTCCTTGGGAATTCGAATTGTCTTGGCATTCATGCATATTTCATTATTGTTGTATTGTATTATTCATTATTCATTTGATTATATAGAGCTGCTACTTCCATTACAGCACCATTTTGCCAATTTTATGCATATTTGTCTGTATTCTTTGTGAGATTGTTTTTTCAGTTCCTAGATCATTGTGACAAATTAATACGTGGACGCGTCCCTCCAATCGTCACCTCTCCCAGAACTTTGTACAGCTGTCACCTACCGGATGGATACATAAAAGACTCTTGCGTATATTTTCTCTTGCAGTCCATAGTTCATTTTTCAGTTTTTATGTAAATCGTGGCAGATACGTCACATTAGAGTTTGTTAGAAGTTGTTTTTTAGTTGTAACAAATTTTGATTCCCAAACATCAGATTGGGAAGTACCAAAATACTATAAATGTACCTCCTAAAGAAGGAGAGAGTGTTGGAACTGATGTAGTTTTGCAGTGTGTGCTTTCAAGAGTTTTTAATAAAGTTGCAGAGCTGAACTCGACATTTTACATAGGGATTCATGTGTTGTTTGTGTTACAGTCTATTTCTTCCTTTCTCATGTGAATGTTTTTCCAGTTTATCCCTCACGTTATGTTTTCTTTCATGTCTAAAATAAGTGTATAACAGTTTGGAATTCATACATGCTATGCTCCGTCTGTTGTTTTAGATATCCCTTAAAGCTTTCTTTTAAAGTTAATATAGAATTCATTCTCTAATGCTCTATGTTGATGGTCTATTCATGTTCCTCTTTTAGACTAGACAATTATAATTTGACTGTGATTGAATGGATATCTTGCCTCTGTGTTAAAATCACCTGCATAAGTTCTGTTCATTTCTGTTACACATCTTGACTCCATTTCCCAATGGTTCTATGTCCTGTTTCAACCAATCTTACAAATAATTCATATTTTCACTTGTACATATCTAACATTGTTAATATTTGGTGAGAGATCCCTCTCGAAAGAGCAGAAGGCCAGTTCTCTCTTCGAAAGTTGTTATGCTGTTACCTGGGAGTGAGCCTTCCGCAATATTTGGTTTAATTCCAATGCTAACAAACTTGCACCCGTTATCGGGGAGGAGTTGAAGATCATCCCTGGTAGAACGACAGGAATTGCAAAATTTCAAGAAAGAGATTTCTGGGGGCAAAAGCAAATTTCTGCATTCACAAAAAGGTTGTACATTTTCCCTTGTGACTCCACACTCACTTCGACTAGTGTTACACGAGATATCCTGGCTTCCAGAAGGATCCATACGAGAGGTAATCCTAATCCTGAAACTTTGCAAAGTGTGGAAAATCCAGAAAGAATACTTAGGAATAGAAATAAAGAGAACGTGGATTTTCCGTTGTTTGGTACATCATCATCTCAAGATTTGTGTGACATAGCGAAATCTGAATGGGGGAATAGAGCTGAAATATTATTGACCAAATCAAAATTTGAGTCCGACCTAAAGAAGGTTGAGGTTAGCCCTAGTATACTGGAATCCTATCTTCTTGACTCTTTGTGGCTAAGCCCTTAGACGTCGGCGAAAGCTGAGAAGGTAGTCCCTATTTTTCAGAACACCCAATTTCCTAACCCCCAGCTTGCTCCTAAGCGACCGACCCCAATGGCAGCTGCTAGATTTGCTCCATTAGCCCTACATGTAGTTCTGCATGACCATCCCTTAAACTATGCCCAAATAATTTCACTGTATGATGGGAAGGGGAATGTATCAGCAAAATACCATGTGGGTAAGTTTGATGACTTCGTGGACCTAGAGGAAGTGGATTATGAAGACGTCAAGATGAGGCTGTTCATGCAGAGTTTGTCTAGGGAAGCCAATAAATGGTACACAGATTTACCACCTAGGTCTATCCTTAGTTTTGTTGGTTTTCAAACCATATTTCTAGAAATATGGGACAATAAACAAAGCCCATTGTAAGTCCTGTCCTAGTACAACAATCTCAAGAAAGGAGGTTTTGATTCGGTCCATGAGTTTTCTAGAAGATTCATGAGAGCTTATAAATCGATACCAGGTGACATTAAACCTTCACCCAAGGAGGCTAAGCTTCATTATGTCGATGCATTTGATAATGATTTTGCTTTATTATTAAGAGAAAGAAAATCAACCACTCTTCCTGCCATGTTCACTGATTCCCTAGAAGTAGAGGCCAATATGATGGCATGTGGAAAAATAAAACCAAGGGCAGAGGTTGAAAGGAGGAAAGGTAGAGAAGAAATACACCCCACCTCTTCTACTTCTTCATCCAGTGATGTAAAGTTTGAAATTATGCTCAAAACTATGGAGAAGTTAATGGACCGGCTAACGGTGGAATCTAAGCCTATAGATCAAGAGGAGAATGAACCTCAGATCATAAATCCCAATTTTAGAAGACCAATTCCTCCCCCACTCCAACTAAATAGACAAAGGGATGTGAAGAATCCAAGGAACCAAGAAGAGCAGCAAATTAGACCTCCTTTCCCTGAAAACTATGTAGCTGTCGAAGATGATGGAAAGTCTATCGAAGACCATATTCATCATTTCAGTGATTTAGACTCTGAAATCTATTTGACAGAAGAGGAACATAATATGTTTGCACAAGTATATTATAATGCCCTGACGAAGGAATTGGAAAAATAACATAAGGGATATATGCATGCTATAGATGGTGTCAGAAAGATCAAATTAAGGAGTCGAGACATTGCTATAAATAAAGGAGGGTTAAATACAAACCAGCCTTCTAGTAGTCAGACCAGCCCAGAAAAAAGGAATGAGAAACAAAAGGAGCTTGTTGTATTTAAAGAAGTGGGAAAAGGAACTGGTAATGTAAAAGAGCTGGAACTAACAACTCCTGTCACTACTACATTTCGACCCAAAATCCGACGGCCGTCATGTCGGATTTTCGACACTTTCCTGTCGCATGTACGACACTTTGATTTTTTCTCAAGTGTCGAAAACGTGGCGTCGGTTATCCGACACTTAACTAACAGTCGGTTAAGCGACACTTAACTAACCGTCGGTTAAATGTCAACCGTCGGAGAAGCGACAGGTATAACCGTCGCTTAAACCATTGCTTTAGAGAGTAAGCGTCGCAAAAACGACAGATATAGCTGTCGCTTAAGCGACGGATAGCATGACAAGGAGTCGCAAAAACGACAGATATAGCTGTCGATTAAGCGACGGATATGAAGAAGAGTCGTCGCATTTGCGACAGATGGATCTGATTTTTAAGCGCCACGTATTACCAATAACCGTCGCATTTGCGACCGATAGCATGACGAAGCGTCGCAAAAACGACAGAGATAGCTGTCAATTAAGCGACGGAGATGAAGAAAAGTCGTCGCATTTGCGACAGCTAGAACTAATTTTTAAGCGCCACGTATCACCAATAACTGTTGCATTTGAGACAGATAGCATGGCAAGGCGTCGCATTTGCGACAGCTATAGCTGTCGCTTAAGCAACGGCAGTAAATTAAAAAAAAAAAAAATTATATTAAATATTTATAAGCCCCCAACCTACCAGAATATCAACAAGTTGGAAGCATTGTTTATGTTATTGAATATCAACAAGTTGGAAGCATTCGGTAAATGGATTGTGTATACAACCCTACCAGGGATCAAATTTGAAGTGCAGGGTCCCATTTCGCTTTGAAGGGTTAGTAGATAGTGAGCCCTTCAATGCTGATATGCAAAAATAAATCATTCTTTTCATTTGAAAATGTAACAGTAAATCCATGGGTCATTATTGTTTTTAATGGATTTTTATTAAATGTTATTAAAGTTGTAATTTAAAAAAAAATCAAACTTATCTAGTAATCAAGATTTTATCTTAGTTAAATTTTATAGATAAATTCATAAATTCTTAGAGCCAAGATCAAGATATCTTAATTAAATTTTATAGATAAATTCATAAATACTTAAAGCCAAAGAAAATATTTCATGGTTAGAGGGTTACACGTTACAATTTATTTTCATCAAAGTATTCTTCAATTATCCAAGCATACAAAGAACCAAACATTTGGATCAACCCCTTAGATATCAAAACATTGCCTGCATTTTGCTGTATACATTTTATCTGCATCACAGATTAACAAATATCATCTGGATTACCATCAACATGGATAACAAAACATGATTTTTTCCACAACAACCTAAGCACTGTAAAAGACCTTAACAGAAAAATCAATGCCTCATAGATAAGAAGCCAAGTAGTTACTTTAAAGCCTTACCTGTAAAACTTGACACATGGACCATTCGACAGATCATTCATATTCGAACCTATTCACAGAAATAGGATCACAAGCAAACCACCCTGCGTTACCCCCTATTTTGTATGGGTGCCCACGTGTGATTTTAATCACTCTTGAAGAGGGGGTGACACCATTTTGATGCCAATTTGATGATGCTCTGAAGTATCTAAGCAGTTCTGGGCACATTTTTGTCAAATCTGAGCCCAAACAGCCTCATTTGACTGTCAAAAAAGGACATAAAAAGGGCTCATACACAAACCTGGGTACTTTAAGGCATCTACACATCTAGAATCCATTTCCTCACACTCAACATCTAGTCTCATTCAACATCCCTTTTGAATGTTAACTTGTTTAATATTTTAGCTTCCCCTACATGTTATGTTGAGGATTTTTTAAGCTTGAATATTCTCGAAGTTGAACAATAGCCTTTATGTACAAGGGATTTTTCACATTTGCACAGCTTTGTAACTACTACGTAAATGCCAATTTCTATCCTCACTACTAGTCCCATATGAGAAATCCACTTTTGGTTCTAAACTAGATTGGTGTGAGGAAAGCAACTGTAAAAACTCTATATTTCT
>LPNX010858733.1:3485-28137 GCA_001517045.1 Pseudotsuga menziesii
CCTGCTGTCAAGGATAAGCTGTTGAGTGGAACAACGTAGGAAACCGTCATAAGCTGCAACCAGATCCTCAATAAGGTGCAAGAAAAAGAGACCTGCTACCGTCGAGAGTCAATGCAGAAAGATCCAGTAATGCCAGCATTCCAATCAGCTACACAGTTAGCTGTGTTTATTTATTTAAATTGGTGCAGAGAGGGTTGAGAATTTGAGAAATACTGTTTGAACCAAATTCACACTCTTTTTGGTGGAGGGGTCAAACTGGACTTATGACTTGGGGCTCCAGGGTCAACCTGACAAATAGAAAAATACAACATTACACACATTTTCAAGAAAATTTAAATATTTGGTTGATTGCTATTGAAATTTTATCAATTCAAGCCAACAAATTTATGGGTACTGGCTGGAATTGAATTCTATATACTCTTTGATAGGAACCCATCGAACTTTTGGCTGGAGTTGACCTATCTAGTTCTGATCAAGACTCGCCATGTCTGGCAAAGTTCTGTCAGATCCGGCCTGGACAAACTGGGTCAAACTTGGGACTGACAGGTTTGACTAGATCTGGCTGGGTCTGGTCTGAACTGATTCGTTTCAGAGTTCGGTTTGGTCTAACTTCCAAGTCTGGGTAGACTTGGCCATGTCCTATGACCATGGAGCAGCCAGATAATGAATTTCAAATTTTAGCTGCAAGTATGGACTCTGGAGCCACTAATTAAAAAAATAGGTTCTCAGTTGTGGAGCAAGATGTTGAGAATCCTGGGGTTGCCGAACTAATTTAAGAAAGGAGGCCTATCTCTAGGTTCTGATATCTATTGATAAGGACTAGAGATGGAACAAGTTGAGGAAATAGAAAATATATCTTGATATACAGAGGAGGAAACTTTAGGAACTTGTTAGGGAAACACGACATCGTATCTCTAATATCAGTATTTCTGGGCTTGTAAGTACAATTTAAGAATTTTTTTACAATTGCTTGCAAGAATGGAAGGCCTTTAATGGGTGAAGGCATTTCTCCACACACATAAGACCTGATGTAATTGGTAAAATAATATCTTGAGGAGTTACAATTACAAATGACACCTAGATGAGAGTTACATTCCATTAAATGACAAAATCCATGATAAACAAATTCCACTATAGACAAAACATACAGCAAGACAAAAACTATCGAGGACAAAACTCATTTATATTGCATGACGAGCAATTGATCCCATGGTGTTGATCATAGATCATGCCAATTATTTGATAAAGATCCACATTAGTAATGTGTGTTTGTTTGGGGTAGCTGTATATGGCCTGAATCTACTATTTCATTATTTGCTGATCTACTTGAAATGTTATATTCATTTGTTTTTAATGCAGAAAAAGCCTTATAGATGAAATTTGTTTATGGCCAATTTCAGCAGGAAATTTGACATCAGCACCTACTGACGAAGCAATCCGATTGGCAAGTAAAGTGCTATCAAATGCTAAGGACGAGCCCTGTAAGAGTATTTTAAAGATGCCCACATTAGCATTGAATGATGGTGAGAAATGATTTTCAAGATTTATATCAATGAATGGCTTAGTGGGAGATCCTATTTCCTTTGAGAAAGAGCGTACTGAGGTTAAGCCTTGGACGCCTGAGGAGAAGGGCATTTTCCAAGAGAAGTTTGCTGCATTTGGTAAGAACTTCAGCAAAATTGCTTATTTTTTGGATCACAAGACTACAGCAGACTGTGTTGAGTTTTTCTATAAAAATAAAAAGGCAGAAGATTTTATGAAAATAAAGAAAATGCATAAACTGCATAATGAAAGAGATTATTCTTGTGTAAGTACTTACCTCACCACCTCAGGAAATAATCAGCATAGAGAGTCGAATGCAGCTTCACTGGATGTATTAAAAGATGCTAGTAATCAGGCAGTGGGTATTCAGCATAAATTGCAAAAGTATACTGGAAGGCCACTAATGGGCATGCGCTTTGATCATGGAAGATTTACTAGTTAGTCTTTCATGGACACATCTAACAAAAGAATAGTCAATTCTGATTTGGACCGTGAAAGCACTGCCGCAGTGGATGTCTTGGTAGGGATATGTGGTGCTTTTTCTTGTGAAGCAGTAGGATCATGTGTTACTACAACTGGAGTTGATCTATCTGAAAGTATTCAGGAGAAAGGTTTCTCCAGTCAACACAGGAAGAAAAATGCTGATACTGATCATACCTTAACATCTAAAGCTGTTGAAAATATTGAAATACAATATTCTTCCGAAGAAAATTGCGAGGACATCAATGTAGATTGGAATGATGATGAAAAGGGTCTTTTTATCAGTGTCGTGGCCATGTTTGGTAAGGATTTTGGAAGAATTTCCCATTATGTCTATTCTAGAACAAAAGTTCAATGTAAGACATTCTTTAGCAAATCTCGTAAACGGCTTGGACTTGATGAACAATGAAATAAATACAAGACGATGCTTCTCCTTCAGAGCATTGGCTTGGACTTGATCTTGGTCTATCTTAAGGGCACTTTCCTATAAAAGGCACAATATTCAAAAAAATCTACACGGGCTATCCGCGATGTCTGAAACCAACTCTGCCCCTCAGCTAAAATGCCTGATGGACGACCATTTTCTCAAACAAAAACCAACCCATATGTCTCACCACTTGATGCAAACTCTGCTACCCACTAACTCATCCAATCTTCTACTTCAAGAAATCATATATAATATTTGTAAAATGTTTGACTGATCTTCAGTCTCAATTATCGACTATTCAACAGGTTACTCAAATCAATTGGTGCCTGGATCCCATATTGTTCATTTCAAAACATTAAGCCCTTTCTTTTGAATGACCGCAATCTTTCACAAAGATCAAAGTTATTAATAGATGAAGGAATTCGTAACCCCAATAACCCAGCATAAGCAATCTCAGGAAGATATTTAAAATCCACTGCTAATATAAATGTAATCTCCGGAAGATCTTCAAAAACCTCTGCCAATATACTCTTTAATTTCTATAATCTCATTACCAGTTTCCAATCCAAGACTCGACAAGTGATTCAAACTGCTGTGAGACTCAAAATAAAAACAAAAAGTTCTGCTACGGCCAACTCTGTATCATTCAATCATAGTAGAAACCTATCAAACACCAAATCCTACTGAAAACATTAATTTGCTGTGCAAAACCCCAAAAAACTCAATTTGGGTTCATTAGTAACGATTGTTTGAGGCCTTGATTATGCAAATCAAAAGTAAGGTTCGAATCCGAGGCACTTCCAACACAAACTAAAACGCTGAGCTTATTGAAACCCCAAAACCTAGGTCAACTAACAAATAAGACTTGAAAATAAATAAGAAGAACCTCGTATTAAGGTCATTTTGCTCCATTTCCCAAGCATCTTTCTGCGCAAAAAACGATGATTCCTTTCTCCAGCAATCCAAAAAGAATTTCAGGGTAGATAAAGGGAAATACGCCTTCAAATAATGAACAATTGAACTTGGTGGTAAAAAACAGGCTCGCGGGAATGTTGTTTTTTCTATACATTGGTCAAGAAATGAGCAAACCACTAAAATATATAATTCTTTCTATCACTATTTTCAATACTATGATATTATTAAGTAGAATGGTACATGCAATTTTAAGAATTAGTTTCCAGTGGATGGTTTGCCACATCTCAAGTATTAGTGGTTGGCCAATATATGACAAACAAAGTTAAACTCTGTCAAATACCTAAACATCAATATTGGTGAAAGTAAGTGTACAAGGCCATTTAAAGTGTAAGGATTAATATTTTCTAAATAAATTTAATAAACATTAATATAGCAACAAAATCCCTTCATTGCTGGACTATTTTCTCCCTTTACTATTAGATTGTTTCTCCCCCTTCACTACTAGAAATATAATGGTAAAAATAAGACGCTAATTTTCCCATTTAAGTGCATGATAATGTGAGGTAAGTGAAAGATTAGGGTTTGGGGGGAGGAACCCACCCTTCCCTCGTTATTTTTAGCTTTTGTAAGATTAAAATTTAGCATTTTTTTGTAGAGAATGTGGCCCTTGAGAACCCAAAAGAACCAAAACGTACCCAAAAGAACCTAAAAACAGGGTTCAAGTACCCATTTGGGGTTAACTCCCCACTTGATAGCTAGGAAGAGCCAAGTACTTCATAGAAGAACACAATTCATTTGGGTTCTTCTGCATGAAAACATATTCATCGATGGGATTACTAAGGAAATTGTTTGATATATTAAAGGAAACGCTTGTTAAATGGGCTCTGTTAGAATAATTAGTTGTCTCAATCTTGATTGCAAACAGTCCCTAAATCTGGAATTTTATCAGCCTAAACCATTTCCAATTAGCCGCTCTGTAAAACCCATCCGTTTTCCAGCGAAATGAAAAGTAATGTTTTACTGAAACCCAAAATGTTATCACCCCCAATTACGCTTCACCTTGCCGCCATAACTTTCCTCTTGAGACAAAAAAAAAATGAAATGAAAAGGAAAAGAAAAAAGTCGGTAGAATAGAGACCTAATTAAATTATTGTCTTAAAAAATTGTTTCAAAACCACTCCTAGTTTAGTAGTGTATCAAATCTTTTTTATCATGATAGTTAAATTGGTGTCAATAGCTAAGTTGTCATAAATGAGGAGGTCTATAATTTACTAAATTCTAACACTGCAGATGGATTCAAAGACCCCCTCTGAATCCACATGTCGTGTTAGAATTTAGTAAATTGTACAAATTCATTGTCAAAATTGTAATTTTCCATTGCTGGAGTGACACAACTAAAAATAACCAAATAATGACCAATTGTTATGTGGTCATTTTTAGTCTAGATACCCCGTGACCAAATTTGGTCATTTATCTTGGTCTTTTCAATTTAGTTTTTACACGTGACCAAAAGTGGTCATTTATCTTGGTCTTTTTTAGTTAGCTCACATAAATTTATCAATTTTGGTCATTTATCCCTTGAAAAAAACTATGGTGACCAAAAGTTTTGGTCTCCTGGTCACTAATCTCTCATTTTCCACTAATGACCCTTTCTATTTTCTTTAGGAACTAAGACACTTTATAATATAGAGGGACGGTTTAAAATAGACTTGCGCCAAGGTAATCTCTTATATACTATCAATTATATGACAACATTCCAAAGTATAAGTGCTATTATAATAATGGTTAAGATTTTCCAACCAAAATACTTTCCAACCAACGAGCTATATATATACATTATGGAGTCGATATAAGATTTTTAATATGATTTCCAATGATTAATAAAAATAGGGTGGAGCATAACAAATGAAATCATTTGCATGCAGCGTAAGGTTGGAGAATCATGCACGAAGACTTTGTATAACCTTTGTTTTAGTGAATGATTGGGAAAATCATTCCTCCATCCAATTGCTGGTTGAAACTATACACCAAAACCCACTGCGCGTTGATAAATTTCTGGCTAACGTGGCAATACCACAGCCATGTGTTGCAGGGTTAAAAGAGTTGCTGAATGAACCCTAGCCTTCACTATCTCCATCTCCTTCGGCGCCTGTCGCACTGTGATGGTGCTGTGCACCTCTGCGTGGTCTCTCCTTTGCAAAGTATCCTCTATGCAGTCCCCTAGTCATGGCTTGCTCCATACGTTGCATATTGATGTTCAGTCCTTCGTTCCTCCATTATACTTTTCTCTGTAAGAATGAACCGAACCCTTGCTAGTGCTAACGCCTCCCTCTGTGAGTTTCGATGGTTGGACCTACTGTCTTTGCATTCTGTGCAGGGTTGAGAGTTATTCTTCCTTTTTCCCTCCTTACAGGTGTTACCTCCCTGCGCTGTTAGTTGTGGCGTGATTTCCAACAGTCGTGCCTCCTCAAAAGAACAGGTAAGAAAATAAATAACTTAAATATTTGATTACTGTTTGTTCTTAACCTTCAAATTTTATTACAGGTTACAGCATTCTCAAAAAGGGTTTATTCTTTGTGATTACAGGTTCTTCAAAGTCCAATGTGCGCAGCCTTTTGTAAGAAGACTTGGGTAGCAGGCTACAATCCTAGTTACACCATGGCTTGTTATCCTTATGGTTTATGTTGGAACCTTCGTGGGTTGGATTTAAGAAGCCTGAAACCCTTACGACCTTGGTTCGACCTTAGAGACTGCTGGTTTTAAGAAACAATGGGAGAAACCCCTACGCTATGCGCGGGTGTTACGGCTTAAGCCGATGTTGTAAATATTAGTTATCTTTCTGTGTTTTGAATACTGTAATTTATGAAGAAGTACTGGCTGTAAGCCTGTCTGTTGATGAGGTTATGACCTCAACTTCTTGTTTTCTTTTACAGTACTCTTAAATTTTTCAGGGTTTTCACCCAAGGTTTTTATAATATAAAATGTTATCCTGTTTTTCCATAGCTCTTGATTCGTATTATCGCATTCACTTTCAAATTATGATCTGTGTAAGAAATAAGTAAAATACAGGCTTATGACAGCCTTGTTGTGTTGATTTATAATGCGTCCGTAAATAAATTATTGTCTTATCTTATAATTATTATTTTGTTTGCATAAAATGGAATTTATAGGGTTAAACCCTAATCTTTATAGTCTGAGAATCATTACAGTTTCTTAATCTGATATTATGTGTAAACAAAAATACAAACTCTATTTGTATATGCGAGTAAATAAATTATTATTATCATATTGGTTAAGCTCGATGTTCGAGCAATCTAATGTTCTGTTATTTACCTTTGGTTTTAAATTATGCAACTGAGTTATTTTACTATAGATAAATCCTTTTATAAATTTTTTGTCAGGGTTATGTACCTGGGTTAAACTTGATTTACTTATTATGTAAAACTTGTTAAGTGGTAAATAGGGTTTATACCCTTAAGCTATATAGGTTCTTATATTTTGTTTTTAATTTGTTTAACGAAGTTTCTAGGAAATGTCAAGTTATCCTGTAGGACAGAGTATAATTAAATCAGGGTTGTAATTTAAATATTGACATTCCTTAAGTTTAAAAGAATAGTAACTCTATGTTGGATAATATAAAAGTATAATATTATTATAAAAATAATACTTATTAATAGAAAATAAAAATCCTGTATTATTTGGAGTATTAGATTCTTCATATGTATACCTTTGTTTATTTTATAGCATAAAGAAGATAGCATTATGCTGTTTGCTTCCTGTACTGATAACATCTAATCTGTCTGTTAAGTTAGAATATTACTTAGGAAAAACAAAATAAATCGAAAATCACTTCTTATGATCTATCTTATATAACCATATATATATAGTAGCATACATTTTTAATCCATACAAGATAGGGTTAACATTCTAAATAATGTTAGAAATTGGTTTAATAAAGAAAAGGAAAAGTAAATGAAAAGATAACATTAAGGTAATACATCAGTTCTACTAGTTTGCTTGATTATAGAGTTAAATCTGCTTTTATTTTCTTCTACATTCAGTACTGTTACTAGGATATAACCAGTTAAATTATTCTTAAACTAGAAGGAAGAAATAGTAATGTTTTCAATACAGTAGAATGAATTAAAGTAACCTTAATCTATCTGCTTTGATAATAAGACTACTGAAACGATTTCTATACAAAAACTAGTTTTATCTGTAAGCATGAACAGCTATCAGTACAAACAAACATTCCTTCTGATGATATGTAAAGAAACAAAAGTCTAATTTATAATCTCATCATACACCTTTCTATAATTTCTACCTCTGTGCTGGAGTACGGTCTGGTAGCCCAGATGTGGAAAAACACAGTAGGTCTTTATTTTTCATCAACAAGTTCAACTACTGATAAACTAGAACAATTACATCACTAACCAGCTAGTTCTTCTGTCAAATAATAAAAACATAATATTCATCCATTCATATATATTAAAACAGAAATAAATAATTGTCAGAACCTGCTTAAGCCTTGGACAACAACAGCAATGGGAGGCTGTTCCTCCCTACCAACTTTTGGAGAGCGCTTAGACAACGACTCCTCAGGACCCCCGAGCTTTCTCTGGTCTCCCTGGCTGGAACTAGGTGCAGCAAAGTCAGATACCAGTCTTCAAACTCAGTATTAACTCAGAACTTTTCAGTAAACTCTCCCAGCTAACAAGCTGTAATAAAACAAGCTACTGCAGCAATCCTCTCAGACAACTTCCTTACTGTTTTTCCCTCTTTCCTCAATCAATTTCCTGAATAACATTCACCTGAATGAATTCTCTCTGGAAAAATATCTGAGCAGCCCCCCAGCTGTCTTCATTGAGTACTTTTTAAAATATTGCCTAGGTCTTTTTTGGGTTAACTGTCATTTAATGAGCCACCTGCTCTGATCCCACTTTCTTGGGGGATCATGACCTCAAATGTAGGGAAGTTGCCACCTGCAACTTAGGAAGTGTTTGAGGATGCTGCCACTTGTCTTTTGCCTTCCACCTAGTTCCATCCACCAGTTTGACCAGTAACCTCTTTTTAACAGCTCTCCCATGCTGTTGTCTCCACAGTTTATTTATTAATAATAAAAATATTCTGAATTACATTCCAATTTTGTTGACTCTGCAGAGTCATCAATTCCTACTTAGCATTAAATTTAACATAATGTCTCAGGAATATAATTAAAACAATTTACATAATTTTACAAAATTGGGGTATGTGACATACACACCCCCTTAAAATGTAACATCGTCCTTGATGTTACTTATTCTTCATCCTCTGCAACCTCTTGGAACAGATTCAGGTATGCTTCCCGCATCTTACTTTCCAGTTCCCAGGTAGCTTCTTCAGGACTAAGGTGCTTCCATTGCACCTTCAGCTGTCCAATTGTGCGGTTCCGCAGAGTAATTTCCCTCCTCCCGAGGATACAATACGGCTCCACCAGAACTTCTCGTTCTGGTTCCACCTGTACAACATTCCAATCAATTACATGAGTAGCATCATGAACATATTTTTTCAGAACATAATTATGGAAAACATTATGCACTTTCAAATTGGGTGGTAACGCTAACTGATATGCAACTTGACCAATTTTGGATAGAATTTCAAACGGACCACAGTAACGTGGTGCTAGTTTTGCACAACTCCCCAGTCTTAGGGAGCTTTTCTTTGGTCTTACCTTTATTAACACGTGCTCACCCACCTGGAACTCTTTGGGAGTTCTTTTCGAATCCGCTTGGCTCTTTTGTCGATCATGTGCCACCTTTAAATTTTCCTGCACTTGTTTCACAATCTGTTCCATTTCCTTCAATAATTCAGGCCCTAACACCAATCTATCTACTAGATTATTCCAGGAGATAGGAGTGTTACATTTACGCCCATACAGAATTTCAAATGGGCTGAACTTAGCTGAGGATTGATAGTTATTATTGTAAGCAAATTCTGCTAAATGCAAGTAATCCTCCCACTTACCTGGCTGATCCTTAACATACATTCTTAACAGATCTTCCAGCACCTGATTCACTCTTTCTATCTGTCCGTCTGTTTGAGGATGGAAAGAGGTGCTGAAATTCAGTATTGTGTTTAATCCTTTAAACAAGGATTTCCAGAAATTCCCTGTGAATTTAGGATCCCTATCTGAAATAATAACCTTAGGTACTCCATGTAACCTAAAAATCTGCTTTAGAAATATATCAGCTATATTGGCAGCCTTGTAGGTAGTCTTGACAGGAAAGAAGTGTGCTGCTTTACTTAACTTGTCCACCACCACCATAATTGAATCGTTCTAATTCTGATTTCTGGGTAATCCACTAATGAAATCTAAGCTGATTATCTCCCACTTCCAACTAGGAATAGGCAAGGGTTGCAATAAACCAGCTGGATGTTGGTGTTCTGTTTTCACTTGTTGACAGTCCAAACATCTAGCTATATAATCAACTACTTCGGATTTCATATTAGGCCAGAAATATTCTTTTCTTAACATGGTGACAGTCTTCTGGTAGCCTGGATGCCCTGAGTAATGGGTTTTATGAACTTCATCCAGAATCAACAATTTAACCTTAGGCACATTAGGCACATACAGTCTGTCCTTAAACAATAAAAAACCATATTTATTTAGACTATAACCTTTTATTAAACTTTCTGTAGGTTCTTCTTTAGTTGTAACTTGTAAATTTTTATATAATTCATCCCGTTTTATCACTTCAGTCAGCTGTTCATTTAGATCAGAAGCATAAGTACTGATTGCTGCTGTAAAATTCAGCTTTGCATTTCTGCTCAAAGCATCAGCCACCTTATTTTCTTTTCCTTTTATGTGCTGAATTTCAAAATCATATTCACTTAAGAAGGCTAACCATCTGGCTTGCCTTGCATTTAAGTTGGTATGATCTAAAAGGTATTTCAGACCCTTATTATCAGTCATTAAAGTAAACTTTCTGTTTATTAAGTGGTGTTGCCACATTTTTAAGGCATGAATAACAGCAGCAAGTTCTAAATCATACGTGGCATAATTCTTTTCATGGATTTTTAATTTCCTTGACTCATAGGCAATGACATGCCCATCTTGAGTCAGCACACCGCCTAATTCATCATTACAAGCATCGGTGCAAACCATAGAATCCTTATTGGGATCCGCTATTCTTAGAATAGGCGCAGTTGTTAATAAAGTTTTTAATTTCTTAAAACTTTCTTTACATTTTAAGTTCCAATCAAATTTCTTGCCTTTCTTTTGCAAGGAAGTGATTGGATTAGCTATTTTTGAAAAGCCTTCAATGAATCTCCGGTAATAACCGGTAATTCCCATGAAGGACCTAACATCTGTTACGTCTTTTGGTACTGGCCAATCTTTGATTGCCCGGATCTTTTTAGGATCAACTGAAATCCATTCCTTAGTCACCATGTGACCTAAGTACTGGATTTCATCCCTGAAGAAATCACACTTGCTGAACTTCGCAAAGAGCTGCTGCTCTCGCAGCTCTTGTAAAACTATCCATAAGTGTTCCTTATGTTCCGCTTCATTTTTAGAATAAATTAAGATGTCATCGATAAATACGACAACAAATTTATCTAAATATTTATGCATTATATTATTCATTAGACACATAAAGATGGTTGGGGCATTAGTAAGCCCAAATGGCATTATGACAAATTCGTAATGTCCATACCTTGTTCTGAAGGCTGTCTTGAAAATGCCCTCTTTTTTAATTCTTACTTGATGATATCCTGATCTCAGGTCTATCTTTGAGAATACTGTAGCTCCACGTAGCTGATCGAACAGATCATCTATGCAGGGCAACGGATATCTGTTTTTAATTGTCATCTTATTTAGTTGATGGCAATCTATGCAAAGTCGCATAGTTCCGTCTTTCTTTTTAACAAAGATTATTGGTGCTCCCCAAGGGGACACACTGGGTCGAATATACTTCTTATCTATTAACTCCTTTAACTGTGATTTTAGTTCATTAAGTTCTAAAATATTCATACGATACAGAGCTTTTGAGCTAGGTCCAGCACCTGGTGCCAGCTCAATAGTGAAATCCAGTTCCCTCCTGGGAGGTAATCCTGGAATTTCCTTCGGAAAAACATCAATAAATTCGTTTAACACAGGAATATCCTCTATTTTATTTTATCTTTTTCGTATTTACTTGCCTCATCTGTAATAGTTACAGCATAGGCTTTGCACCCTTTCCCGATTGCTCTTTTGAGTTGTAAGGCAGAAATCTGCCTAATTACAGTTTTCCTAGGAATACCCTTAACTGTTACTGGTGGTTCATTATTATTTACGCACGTAAATGTTTTATCAAAATAGTTTAAAACTACCATGTACTGTTCTAACCAATCCATACCAATCAGTAAGTCATATGAGCCAAGTGGCAGAACATTTAACTTAACAGTAGTTTTAAAATCATTCATATTTAAAACACATTCTTTCACATAGCAGGTTACCTTCCTTTTTGCCCCAGTGGCTAATTGAACTAACCAGGAGCTATCAAACTTTTCAATAGTCAATTTACACTTTTCTACAACTTGAGGTGAAATGTAACTAAGACTAGCACCTGGATCTATTAAAATAGTTACAGGGGTTTGGTTAACCATACCTTCTACTTCCACCATGGAAGTTTGATCATCAGCTTGGCGGTTCTCTAACGCTGCATTGATTCGGGGCATAGTCCTTGAAAAATCTCCAACAGTCATTTCATCTTGTATAGTATGAATATTGTTGTTTGGATTCTTTCGATTTGGGCAGACTGAAGCATAGTGCGGGCCATTGCACTCCCAGCACTTAACAGGCTCCTTCCGTTCAAAATTCTTAGTGAAATTTCCATGATTGTTTGAAGCTTTCTTGCCCTTGAAGTTATTGGAATTATTGGAATTATTAGGAGCACCATTTCTGTTTCCTTGGAAGTTCTTACCATTAGAATGATTTCTGTTCTTATTAGACCTGAAATTCTTCTGGGGTATAAAATCTTTTTTCTTGAACTCAGGTTGATTACTGTTCTTTTTAGCCTTCCAGTTGGCTATTCCTTCTTTCTTTTTGTTCTGTTCAAAACAGAAATTAGCCTTCCGCATGGCTTCTTCCAAAGTTTTAGGGTTATCATACGCGATTCTGTCCTTTATATGATATGGTAGGCAGCTGAGAAACCGCTGTACTTTAGGTTTCTCATCAACTAAATAAGGCACATACCTTAACAGACTTAAGAATTTACTATTTAAGTCCTTCATAGTCATGGATCCTAACTTTAACTCATAAAATTCTTTTGCCCTTTCTTCATAGTATTGTTCGGACAAAAAATTCTTCTTGAAGTACCTTTTAAAGGTACTCCAATTGACTTCTTTTTCTTTGATCCCCTTAACTCTTTTCAGATCTTGCCATCATATATCTGCCTTTCCAGAAAGATTATAGATGGCCATTCTTGCCTTCAGCTGATTTGAATAGTTGTATATCTGAAAATATTTCCTCATCTCGGATAACCGGGACTCTGCCTCTTCCCCTTTTTCAGTCTCTCCGTTGAAAGTTGGGGGCTTTTTTTTTTGAACTCCCCGGAAATCTCTTCATATGGCCTGTACTTTTTCTTTCTGTTATACAACTCAGCCTCACTACTGTCACTAGTAGTGTAGTAGCTTTGTTATTCCCTGAGCCCTTCAGATGATGAGCTGCTTTTAGCCTTAGCCAGTTTCATCTTTTTAGATCCTTTCTAATGACTAGCTTCCTTAGATTCGGATCTTTTACTCCTCCCTTCTGTCTGGAATTTTTCTATCAAGATTTGGTTTAACTCCTCCCGAGTCTTTAATATCCTCTCGTTATCCTTCTTGACTGATTCCATTTCAGTCTTCAAATCCTTGATAGTCTGTATCAGTTCTAAAGAGTGAGCAATTATCTCTTCTAACACAGGCTCTCTAGACATCTGTCTTGTCTCAGTGTTTGGAGACTCCTCCTCAGCATATTCTCATTACTTCTCCATACCTTCCTGTTAAATTCAGAAAAAGAAATTTTCTGCTTTTTACATAAAACAAAGAAAAAAAATACAGGTTAGTACATTTTTTTTTTTTTAAACTGTTCTATGGAAACTAGTTGGGCCACATCAAGGCCTAGTGTTTGAACCTGGCTCTGATACCACATGTCAAAAGCCCAAAAATTTTGAAAAATTTAAAATTTTTAAATTTACAAAACATTAACGTAAAGCAGTTTAACTAACATTAATTAGTTATGTGTTAACAGCTTGCTATGGAATTCATAAGTTGGTTATGTTTAGTTATAGATCAGATCTTTCAGTTTACTGACTTTTGTTCCTCTTGTGATCATAAGGTGAAACTGTCATGCAAAACTGGGCTTACTTAGCTTTCGAGCTAATGCAATGGTTTTCACTTTTCTTACAGATGTACAGGTAAGAGGTTGTGGCGCTGCATTTCGTAATTCTAGATTATTTACTATAAGTTCGTCGTAAGAGAAAAAGCTCGAAAGAAAGTAAGGGACAATTCATTTCAACTTATGTTAAGGTATATTTAAACTGGTTCCTTTCTAGCAGAAGTAATTTATGTTCCTGTTGATCAATCACCTTCTCTATTCTATTACAGTTGTAATTTATACAAAAGTATCTTATTAGCTCTTTAAAACCAGAGTAAGAGGGATAGAGTTATGAAATCTATAGTAAGAATCCCAAAGTAAACAAAACATTACAAGTCACGTGAAAACTGATAAGGGGCTTCTGGTATTACTGTAAAGGTATGGCCTATCCTTGCCAAGTCCTCACTTATTATTGAGGATATCACTTTAAGTAAAAACATCGTCTTCACAGAGTAAATACTATTATCTTGTCTTTTAGTAACTTTATACTACAGTTGTTATTTTAATCTTTGTAAATAAATCATCAAGAGATTATGAGTAGAAAGGAAATTATACCTAGCATTCTACCTTCATGCCTTCCTTTATGAACTTCTAAACCATGCTAACCAGTAAAGGAATTTTAACTTATAAAAGCTATAAATCATGGAATACTTCTATAATACTTATCATAGCCTTTGAGCTTGAAATTAAATATAAGACTAACTGATTTAAGGGTGATTTTTACACTAAAGAAAAGTTATTACTTCAAAACAAAGAATGACTTTAAGGCCAAAGGTAAAATAATAATTATGACCACATGATCACCTAGTTGTATTAACAACATTCTATAGTCTTCATGCTATTATCCTTTCTATTTTGTTTAGGAACTAAGACACTTTATAATATAGAGGGACGGTTTAAAATAGACTTGTGCCAAGGTAATCTCTTATATACTATCAATTATATGACAACATTCCAAAGTATAAGTGCTATGATAATAATGGTTAAGATTTTCCAATCAAAATACTTTCCAACCACTGAGCTATATATATACATTATGGAGTCGATATAAGATTTTTAATATGATTTCCAATGATTAATAAAGATAGGGTGGAGCATAACAAATGAAATCATTTGCATGTAGTGTAAGGTTGGAGAATCATGCACGAAGACTTTGGATAACCTTTGTTTTAGTGAATGATTGGGAAAATCATTCCTCCATCGAATTGCTGGTTGAAACTATACACCAAAACCCACTGTGCGTTGATAAATTTCTGGCTAACGTGGCAATACCACAGCCATGTGTTGCAGGGTTAAAAGAGATGTTGAATGAACCCTAGCCTTCACTATCTCCATCTCCTTCGGTGCCCGTCGCTCTGCGATGGTGCTGTGCACCTCTGCGTGGTCTCTCCTCTGCAAAGTATCCTCCATGCAGTCCCCTAGTCGTGGCTTGCTCCATACGTTGCATATTGATGTTCAGTCCTTCGTTCTTCCATTATACTTTTCTCTGTAAGAATGAACCGAACCCTTGCCAGTGCTAACGACTCCCTCCGTGAGTTTCGATGGTTGGACCTACTGTCTTTGCATTCTGTGCAAGGTTGAGAGTTATTCTTCCTTTTTCCCTCCTTACAGGTGTTACCTCCCTGCACTGTTAGTTGTGGCATGATTTCCAGCAGTTGTGCCTCCTCAAAAGAACATGTAAGAAAATAAATAACTTCAATCTTTGCTTACTGTTTGTTCTTAACCTTCAAATTTTATTACAGGTTACAACATTCTCAAAAAGGGTTTATTCTTTGTGATTAAAGGTTCTTCAAAGTCCAATGTGCGCAGCCTTTTGTAAGAAGACTTGGGCAGCAGGCTGCAATCCTGGTAAGCCTGGTTACACCATGGCTTGTTCTCCTTATGGTTTACGTTGGAATCTTCGTGGGTTGGCTTTAAGAATCCTGAATCCCTTACGACCTTGGTTTGACCTTAGAGACTGCTAGTTTTAAGAAACAGTGGGAGAAACCCCTACGCTATGCGCGGGTGTTACGGCTTAGGCCGATGTTGTAAATATTAGTTATCTTTCTGTGTTTTGAATACTGTAATTTATGAAGAAGTACTGGCTGTAAGCCTGTCGGTGGATGAGGTTACGACCTCAAATTCTTGTTTTCTTTTACAGTACTCTTAAATTTTTCAGGGTTTTCACTCAAGGTTTTTATAATATAAAATATTATCCTGTTTTTCCGTAGCTCTTGATTCGTATTATCGCATTCACTTTCAAATTATGATCTGTGTAAGAAATAAGTAAAATATAGGCTTATGACAGCCTTGTTGTGTTGATTTATAATGCGGCTGTAAATAAATTATTGTCTTATCTTATAATTATTATTTTGTTTGCATAAACTGGAATTTATAGGGTTAAACCCTAATCTTTACAGTCTAAGAATCATTACAGTTTCTTAATCTGATATTATGTGTAAACAAAAATACAAACTCTATTTGTATCTGCGAGTAAATAAATGATTATTATCATATTGGTTAAGCTCGATGTTCGAGCAATCTACTGTTCTGTTATTTACCTTTGGTTTTAAATTATGCAACTGAGTTATTTTACTATAGATAAATCCTTTTATAAAGTTTCTGTTAGGGTTATGTACTTGGGTTAAACTTGATTTACTTATTATGTAAAACTTGTTAAGTGGTAAATAGGGTTTATACCCTTAAGCTATATAGGTTCTTATATTTTGTTTTTAATTTGTTTAACGAAGTTTCTAGGAAATGTCAAGTTATCCTGTAGGACAGAGTATAATTAACTCGGGGTTGTAATTTAAATATTGACATTCCTTAAGTTTAAAAGAATAGTAACTCTATGTTGGATAATATAAAAGTATAATATTATTATAACAATAATACTTACTAATACAAAATAAAAATCCTGTCTTATTTAGAGTATTAGATTCTTCATATGTATACCTTTGTTTATTTTATAGCATAAAGAAGATAGCATTATGCTGTTTGCTTCCTGTACTGATAACATCTAATCTGTCTGTTAAGTTAGAATATTACTTACGAAAAACAAAATAAATCGAAAATCACTTCTTATGATCTATCTTATATAACCATATATATATAGTAGCATACATTTTTAATCCATACAAGATAGGGTTACCATTCTAAATAATGTTAAAATTGGTTTAATAAAGAAAAGGAAAAGTAAAGGAAAAGATAACATTAAGGTAATACATCAGTTCTACTAGTTTGCTTGATTATAGAGTTAAATCTGCTTTTATTTTCTTCTACATTCAGTACTGTTACTAGGATATAACCAGTTAAATTATTCTTAAACTAGAAGGAAGAAATAGTAATGTTTTCAATACAGTAGAATGAATTAAAGTAACCCTAATCTATCTGCTTTGATAATAAGACTACTGAAACGATTTCTGTACAAAAACTAGTTTTATCTGTAAGCATGAACAGCTATCAGTACAAACAAACATTCCTTCTGATGATATGTAAAGAAACAAAAGTCTAATTTATAATCTCATCATACACCTTTCTATAATTTCTACCTCTGTGTTGGAGTACGGTCTGGTAGCCCAGATGTGGAAAAACACAGTAGGTCTTTATTTTTCATCAACAAGTTCAACTACGGATAAACTAGAACAATTACGTCACTAACCAACTAGTTCTTCTGTCAAATAATACAAACATAATATTCATCCATTCATATATATTAAAACAGAAATAAATAATTGTCAGAACCTGCTTAAGCCTTGGACAACAACAGCAATGGGAGGCCGTTCCTCCCTACCAACTCCTGGAGAGCGCTTAGACAGCGACTCCTCAAGACCCCCGAGCTTGCTCTGGTCTCCCTGGCTGGAACTAGGTGCATCAAAGTCAGATACCAGTCTTCAAACTCAGTATTAACTCATAACTTTTCAGTGAACTCTCCCAGCTAACAAGCTGTAATAAAACAAGTTACTGCAGCAATCCTCTCAGACAATTTCCTTACTGTTTTTCCCTCTTTCCTCAATGAATTTCCTGAATAACATTCACCTGAATGAATTCTCTCTAGAAAAATATCTGAGCAGCCCCCCAGCTCTCTTCATTGAGTACTTTTTAAAAGATTGCCTAGGTCTTTTTTGGGTTAACTGTCATTTAATGAGCCACCTGCTCTGATCCCACTTTCTTGGGGGATCATGACCCCAAATGTAGGGAAGTTTCCACCTGCAACTTAGGAAGTGTTTAAGGATGCTGCCACTTGTATTTTTCCTTCCACCTAGTTCCATCCACCAGTTTGACCAGTAACCTCTTTTTAACAGCTCTCTCATGCTGTTGTCTCCACAATTTATTTATTAATAATAAAAATATTCTGAATTACATTCCAATTCTGTTGACTCTGCAGAGTCATCAATTCCTACTTAGCATTAAATTTAACATAATGTCTCAGGAATATAATTAAAACAATTTACATAATTTTACAAAATTGGGGTATGTGACAATATGTGTTGTGAACATTTGGCTCATCATGCAAACACAACTATCACAAGACGTTGGAGTTGCTATAATCCATGACATTGGGTCTGCATGCATTTTGTAGGTAAAGAACAACTTAACCTAAAGATGGGATTTCTTGAACGCTGCGGATTTCTCCCAAGAAGATATTTCAGATATTTCTTCAATGTTGGGGATTTTTTGAAGGATGCCATGTGGGGATGAGGATTTCTTGAACACTGCAACAAATGAGGATTTCTTGAACACTGCAGCAAATGAGGATTTCTTGAGCGCTGCAGCAAATGATGCAATGAAGATGAGGATCTTTGATTTACTCATAGAAAATTTACAATGGCATTGCAGGCAGCCATCCTCCCAAGCGACCATCTGAGTTGCCCTTTTAACAAACGTTTATTGCTATCGCTGCTCTGTAGGTGTTATCTGTCCTTGACCTATAAGTTTTAGTCAATAGACAAAAGATATATAGGTCATCTTATATGGAATGCTGATAAATGGAATCTCATACCACCTTACCTATAACTTTACAATGCAATTTTGTGATGCAATCTTATATGATAATGCAATCTTATGCTATGCACCATTCAAGTAGGATTTATGCTCTTAGGAAATTGAAACAAGAGAAAGCTAGTAGGATTCTCTATGATTAGAACCAGGAAGAGACATAATTAAAATGAAAGAATACTAAGCTACTTCCTTAATTTTTAGTTTAATTCTTAGCTACTGTAGTGTTAATGCAACGAAATCAAGAAGGGTCGAACAAACTTGTGCATTTCTAGACATCTGCTGTTAAAAGCACACTAAAATATTTAATGAGCTTCTTCCTAGGTTCTCTTGCATTTGAACCTGTCTTTCTTTGCCATCTTATGGAATTTTTCTATCATAGCATAATCCAGGTGCCAGCCAAGGTCTTTGAATTGTGGGAGTCATTTCTTTCCATACTGTGCCATTTCTATCCCTAGAACCATCTTCTGAAGAGAATCGTGCCATTCCAGTCCAGAACTTGCTTGTTATATACCATAACAGCACTAGATTAGGGCATGTGGCACATACCCTTTTATGAAAACAACATAAAAATTAATTTCAATGAATCATAAATTATTCTCTCAGAAGAAGTTGTGTGCAATGTTTATTTTCATTACTCTTTCAGAAGAAATTGTGTACTATAGTGTTTATTTCTAGGCTATTTCAAAAGTACTATTTCAAAGATATTCTTACCTTTGTAAAGAGAGTCGAGAGTCTCAACCAACTTAGAATCTTAGAAGCATTTGTGTCAATGCAGCATATAGGAGAGGCTCAGCGTCGTCCTCTCAACCAAGGCTAAGGTAGAAAAATTTGTGTTAATGCAACATCTTGTGCAGAAGAGACAACCAACCTAGAACATAGACGCATGAAGCATACATCTCAATGCAGCTATTGAAGTAGACTTTTCCATTCAGGACATATCCTTGAATCTTTAATCGTAGTGATTTTTTTCAGGCTGCTTGTTTTTTAAACCCCAACGATCGATCCGTGGATTTTAGATTATAAGCTGATCTGATTTTCAATCGAGATCCTAGCAGAAACAAAAGAACGTCATGGCCAAGGCATTGAACTTGCAACCCTGACAGGTTGAAGTCTACTTTCAGAACATAACAGAAGAACGTGGTAAGAATTCATTTCAAAGGAGAAACAAATACACACAAAATAATTCTTCCCTGGTTGTAATTTTGCAGCCATTAACGTGTTTTCTTGGTTGGTTTTGGTTGCTTTTTCAGAACAAACTTGAAGCAGACAAAAGTAGACTGCGAGTTTTTGAAGCGGTGCTACGAGAATCTAACAGAGGAGAACAGAAGGCTACAGAAAGAGTTGATCACCTGGCCTATCGATCTCGCGTGCCGTGTGCCAAATGCAGATAGAGACATATGGTACCAAGACTAAGACATGTGCACTACATGCATTGCAAACATTGAAGTGTGAGAGGAAGTGAACATGATATACATGAACTACATTTTATAAACATGAAAAGCTAGCAAACTAATGCTAGCATTAGTCTCTTCTTGATTTAGTTTTACGGTGTTATACAGCCAACTCTTGGAAAAACCATAGAAAAACAATGACCTTGCCTCGGGATGAGGCCAAATAAGAGGTAGAAATTGCTCATTGGTAGAAAAAATAGCCATCATTGTCTCATTGATTGAATAAAACAGTGAAAAATGAAACTTAAACGGTGGAAGATGAAACTTAGGCTTAAATGTTTCGAGTTCTGTGCAATTTAATGAAAAAGACGACAAGCCGAATACTATAGTCCTTGCTAGCCCAGGGGCAAGGACTAATAATTAATAAGGGGTTTCAATAGAGTAGTATGAAGATCACATAGACTATGTTATCCAAAAATTTATTGTTGGGGAGATAATGATATCTTTGTCCTTAACATTAATTCACCTTCAAACATGTTTTTATATGTTATCTAATTTTAGAGATAATATCCAAGGTTTTTAACGGAAGATGAGATTAAATTATTCTTGGGTTTTCCCTTCGCCTCGATATGAGGCCAAATAAGAGGTAGAAGTTGATGATTGGAGAACAAAACAGTGTTAGAACAGGTCAAGTCATAATTGGAAGATAAAAAGGTGTGCAAAGAAATAGAACTTAGATTATTGGTTGAAAAGAAGGTGTTTTAATGAGGTTCAAAATACTTAGGAAGATAGATACACAGGCTTCCATGCAAAATAATAGAAATGGAAGCAAGCCGTTTCATAGAGTCCCTGCTAAATGAGGGTAGGAACTAATAATTAATAAGGGGTTTCTTATGTATCCACTTTTAGGATATTAGTGTTTTGTTATTTTGGAAATTAACTCGTTACAAGAATTTTATCATGAATAAAATAACAATATATTTGGTATTTTATCAAATATATTTGGTATGAAATGTAAGGATATTTGTTGTTATACCTTTGTATCATAAAATTGAAATAATTTTTTTTATACGATGAGTAATTCCATCAACACACTAATTTGCTTACATGCTCTATCTACATCATTATATTGCATATAAAGTTAACATATCCATAATCAAGTAATTAAATAAATAAAGGACGGTATCCTCCTAATTATTTTCCATGTATATATTAGGACAATAATGCCTTGCTTGTGTTGTTATTATGGAAATTAACTTGTGACAATGCCTTTTTTTAATGGGTAAACTAACAAAGTATTTCGTATAAATGTAAGGACACTGGTTGTTTTACTTTTGTGTTCATAGAAAATTGAAAGAAACTTAATTTTTGGATTAACATATTCTTTGGTTTCATGTTGTTGTATGAAACCTATTCATCATTATCATATTTATGTTCCCAAGCCATGGTTTAAGAACAAAGTTGAATTATTTCAGTGCAAGGTTCTATCATAATCGCATATAGTTGTGTATACAATATTTGCATTTATTAGTCATTTTGATACATAAATTTCATGCTAGTTTTAATTTTAATTAGATGGATGAAAACACTGTATTGGGTAATTTCATTTTACTAATGGATTTAAAGCATTGGCTTCTTTTTTCTTTGTCTTCAGATAATTGAAGCCTTTTGAATGTTCCATAAAGATGTATACAACTCAATATTATGAGAAATACATTGATGATACTTATGAATTCAAGTTTGTAGTTCAACCTTTATGTTATTATTGTTTTTAGAAGATTAATTTTCTTATATGTTTCAATTTTAGAGATTGTATTCCTTTCATATTTTTGGCTAGATGGCGGGCTTAATCTATTTGAGAATCCTTTAATGTTGGGGATATCATTAATATTTTGCAATTTGGTGAAAATATTAAGATTTTAAAGTCTTAGATACCTAGGTTTAATGGGGTTAGGTGTGTTCTACAAACATTGTGATAATGTTTTTTTGTATGTGTAGCTTTGTCGGATATGGCTAGTATTAGTGTAATGTACCTACGTAGGATACTCATGTGTATACTCCATATTATCGTCCATAGTTAGACAATGACATTGATGTGTATTTCTACTTTCTATTGAGTATTCTTATGCTAACTACCCTTTGTTATTGTTTATTTATTTGAACTACCTAGTGTGGATATTTATTACAACTAGATACCAAGTGATACCATTCCATGATTATGGTTACATTACATTCATTATCCCCTTGGGTACCTCCCTATGTACCCCATACTATCCTCACTAGGTACTTTCCAAAAAGGTTATATTATGCACACACACATACTCGGTTATGTATTTATACTCTCTCTCTCTCTCTCTCTCTCTCTCTTTGGAATAGGCATGTAATTGTTGAAGATAACAATCCACACTTCTAGATCAAATTTTGTTAGTGCTTCTTGTCATGAATTAATATGTATCTCAGTGGTAGATAATCCTTTCAACTAGGTTTAGGTCATACATTTGATTCATATCCTTCCACCCTTTGTTACCTAACCCTTACCATTTAGACATATTTGAATTTCAAAAGTTAAATATAAACCTCATAGTCAATATATAAAATAATGTAAGAATTAAGGACTTAAGGTAAAATTGAAGGAAACATTGCCAATGATATATAATTTACTAAGAATCCATTTTCTTTTACCAAGTTGAAAGATTGTTGTTTATTGACAACTCCAATATTGGAATCAATTTTTCTTACTTCTAAATCTCCTTTTAAGGTGTCCTCAAACCTTGGAACATAATCCTACTTTGTCATCTTGGCACTTGGTAGCAGGGGAGACTCTTTTGATATCTAGGATGAAGTTTTTGATGCATCTATGTGATCCATTTGAGAGTAGAATAACAAGTAATTTAATTAGTGTAGGGAAGTACATAATGTATGCATGCAATACTTGTATTGCAATAATTTCATAAAATTTAGGTAAATATATTATTAAATGAATGCTTGAAAACTGGTTTTGGTAGATTACATTATCACACGGTCATTGACATAATGTTTTTATACATATTAAAAAATGTGAATTGTGTGGTTTATGTATAGTATTTTTTAAGTCAAATCCTAGCAATGCTTTACTGTCAACAATATTAAGATGAAATTTGGACCATATTTTTCTGATACTTAGTAGAAACCTTTTCTAATTAACATTGTTAAATATCAATGTACATGATATATGTTGTTGAACTTTGAAGAAAATACTCACTATTTATACACCACATCATCAGTTTTTGAAAAATAGATTTTTTATTCAATTTCTTATTTTAAACTAAGAGTCTGTCGGATAGGAGTCGTATTGCGTTTTATATTTAGGTATGAACATACTTGATTATTAACTAGTTGGTGAGTTGAATTATTGTAATTAGGGATATTTTTCACCTCAATGGACCATTCTAGTTATTTTGATGACTATACATTATGTGTTATCTTTGGGTATGAATCTCTCCAAAAATGCCAAATTACTACTTGAGAAAAGTCTTCTCAATGAGGTAAGGATCACATTTTTGTTCTTAAAATATATTTTTAATGCCATGCATTTGTGTTTGAGAATATATTATAAATTTTTGACAATGCGATTTCATTTTTAGGTTTAGGTTGAATGGAAAGCTACTGGAGTCTGACAATCTTCTGAATTGATACAATTTATCACACTAAATTAGACATTATATTATTTAGAAGGCATTTGATTTAATAGAAAAAAACAACAAAACTAAACTGGGGCTTGACCTCAACTAATGGAATTGAAACCATAGTCATTTTTACCATGGATGTTGGAAGCAACTTCAATGTTTAGTTTAATCAAGGTAATTTTTTAAAGTATGTATATTTGTCCTCGTAGTTAATTATATAGTTTTCATATATTAGAGTGATGACTATATTGATAGAATCTATTCTATTATTTAGCTAGTAAAATTGACAATCAATCTTTAGTTGACTTTTTGGGACTTGTGTTATAGATAAAATTGGCACTTATCCATTTGTGACAAAATTTCAATATACAACAAAAAAATGTCACTTTTCGCTAAAAAAAATGACACTTATGGATGTAAGAGCCTATTATTTGAACCTTATTGATGGCCTTGATAATTGAAAATGAAACCCTAGCATAATTCCAGTCAATTTTGAGAGTTGCAAACCCAAAACAAGGAAAATTCACACCCTACTAGTTGATTGGGAGAGAACCATTTGCACCTTTCTGGTTCATAGGGTGTGAATGCATAAAAATTTAACAATTCACATCTTGCACACTAACAAGGAGATAATCATTTGCACGCTTGCTGTAATTGCGCATGAATTCCAAATAATTTCATGAAAAAATATAAAACATCTATAAGTTCTCAAACACCTCGTAACCATTTATAACTATTTCCTTCTCACATAAAAAAGGAAATGAAATGGAGCAGGAGCACAGGGGATTCAACTTGTTGAGCAATATCTTATCGCGTTCATTCATAAAGGGGGGTTTTTAATTGTGAAAAATAAGGTCAATATATTGTAGGTATTGGG
>LPNX010858733.1:29036-44450 GCA_001517045.1 Pseudotsuga menziesii
TATTTTTGTAAGTAATTATTAATATCTAGTGAAATTAGGGGTATTATTTAATATCCCATGAACGCAGGATCTATGACATGGTTTCACTAAGTGAAGACCCCTTGAGCAGGAGGGGGAGCTTGGACATGCAGAGTTTTGATGTACTCAAACACCCTTCATCCCTTTCCATCAACAATCCTCATTGCTGACCCCTTGTATCCTTGAATACTGAAGTGTCACCATAGGGAATACACCCCTCATATACATTTAGTGGATCAGAGTGCGATCGTAAGAGCGCATGAGCAGACATACTAGAACATTCAAGTTTGATAAGGTTATTAGTAGTGAGAACATAAACTTGTATTTATTTCACTCTTATAATCAAGATTTGAAATCTTTCCCTCCCCTAATTCAATGTTGTTGTGATTGTGGTTTGACATAAAGAATGATCTTGTCACTTAATCTAATTTGATTAGTTAGTTAATGTTCAATTAATATTCATTTCTTTTACATTCTTTATAAAGTGACAAACTGGATTGAGAAAGGTTGGTGGCTGTTTTTGTAGGTCATCATTGGGCATCAAGGAGCAGATCAAAATAAAGATAAAAGAGCATCTAGGGCAACCTTAAAAAAAGGTAGTCTCCCCAATATTTCTTGTAGATTGATTTGCTTGTTGAAGTTTGTATGTAGTCTTATGCACGTGTAAGATTCTAAATATGTTTGTAGACATGGTCAATTAGGTCAATCTATTTTGTTTTAGTACGATGGTGATCTTTCCCTTGTCATAGGATTTATTTCTGGACAACATAGCCATCGACTCAATTGGGGATCAACCAATCTTTGTAGGGTCTTATTGATTGTTTTTTTAGTTTTTTTTAGGTGTATCAATATCTAATAAACTTAACCATATTCTATTTTACTTAAAATTCCCAAAATTTTGAAAATTTATCTTGGATTTTTTCCTTTTTAGTCAACTTCATGAGATATTCACACCATGTAGTACTTACATGTGAGAATGGTAGGTCATATCCACACCCTATAGTGATAACAAGAGTGAATGGTTCACACCCAACCTTCTGGATAAGTGCAAATTATTTGATTTTTGAGAACTTTTGTGATTTCTCCCCTCTTTTTCCTAAAAGCGTTGAGTTTTAAACATTTTTTGAGTGAATTGGAAGCTTTTTATGTCTTGTTGGATAAGGTATTTGAGCGTGTTTGTCTTGATATTGAGTCATGTTTTCATGAAAAGTGTTTGGAGTGTTTTTACTTCGTTTTCTGTTTGTTTATTTGAGTGATTCATAAGCCTTGATTGTGAAGGAGCAGAGCATAATCAAGTTGTTTTTTCTCTTGGTTATCCTTTCTTGAAAACAAAATTGGCTTCCAAAAACCTTGTCACCTAGTATATCTATTAACTTGTTTTAGTATAGGAAATTATTTGTTCTTGAACCTTGTTTTGACTTATGGTCAAATAGGATAGTGTTAGAAGCTATTTTCATCTTAGTGATAGGAATATAATTCTTGTTTTTGTTTATTTCATTAGGTTATTTGTTGTTCCAAAGTTGTATTCTCATCAAAAAAGAAAAAAAGGTTTGAATCTAAAAAGTGGTATTTGGTTTGCGAAACAAAGATTCGTAGATTGCATTTGCATTGAAAGAGTTAATTTTGTGGATTGAATAGTTCTTCCTATTTAATTTTAAAGAGTGTGAATGAGTGCATTGACATGTTATTTATTATTCTTTTTACTTATGAAATTAGCCTGAAATCACTGACTTGCGTGGATACTTGTTACAGGTAACCCTGGTTGGGAACATGGGATTTGAAGGGAGGAAGCCACACCAGTCCCTAAGATAAGTTCCCTCTTTTGATTATATGCATTTATAAAATAAAAACCGTTAGGGTTTACCTTGCAAGATATTTGCAGCCATTTTCCTCAGCAATGGGTTTTGGATTTGCTGTGATTACTTTTAAACTTTTCTTATGAAATTTGGGTGGCATATTGTATGGACTTACTCCCATACGCTTACAGTTTTTTAATAGTGGTTTATTAAACTAAAGGTGGAAGCCACCCTGTATGGTCTTACAACCACTTCTATATATACGATTTGATTGAAAGAAATGACGCGACCCTAGGGTGTGTGCAGTTTCGATTATGAAATTTTGCTTGTAGCTATGCTGGTTCTAGTGAAGTGAGTTTAAAGTTTATAAGGAACTACCCTTAGGGTATTTTAATACAAAATGTATCTACGTCTAAATGTTTTACGACCATTATTTGATTTGTTGATAATGTTTTAAAGTTTTCTTACCACCTTATTCTGTAAATAGTAAATATATCAATTAAAGATTTCGATGAGGCGTGAGGATTTTATCGTACTTTACAAAGTTCTATTAGCACTACTAATACTATTCGTTATATTTGGTGTTGTTTATGATAACAATCATGACCATGGGATTACTACCATATTTAAAACTTGTTTAAAACTTGAGCGATTCAGAGAGTCTTGCGACCTACGTGGAAACACGATAATTTGTTTTGTTGTGTTGTAGATTTGATTTGGATTTATTTGTGGACTATAAACAATATTTTATTAAGCTCAACTGTCATCCTTGATGGGCTTAATATCGGTCCTTAGAAGGACAATCCTTTGTAAATAGTTTTGATGTGGATTTGTAGCTGCAACCAAAAGGCTTGTATGCCCAGGATTATGTTTTGGATTTGATTTAATTGTATCTGTAATTTATTTACTTTGTGGATAGTATAATTATAACTGTTGTTAGGATATTCGATCAAGTTATGTTTTTTTATACATATCCAAGAAGGATTGTTTAAGTTATTTCATGATTTGATTATGGAGATAGCTGATGGAAATCGACTTGTCTTCCTATGGCCCGTCATATGTTAACTGGTTTAGATTTAAATAAGTTTCATTCAAATTTTATTATTGTATATATGTGATTTGGATAAGTTTAAATACTTGCAGATTCTCAATCTGAAGGGAACTAATTACAAGTAGATCCGTAAAGGTTGGGTTTAGAAATCGTAGATGATGTATTTCTTTGGATCCTTGATTCGGTTATGTTGGTTTGCTTTGATCCATAAGGATGGTTTAAGTATTATAATTGTTCTGTAGGAGTTCACCATGTGGATTTTTTTGTAACATATCTACTATGTACATTAATAAAATCTTATGATTATAGACTAATGTAATTTTAGATATATATAGAGCTAGGTGATAATATTTTCCTATATATATATATATTCTCTTGATATTTTAAAGATTGAAAATAGGATATATTCCTCACTTTGGTCAAACATGAGATAATTAGATTTAACTAACATTTATAGAGGATCTGGTTACTCTACAAACTATCGGTTTTAACATCACAGATTAGGAAAAATTGTAGGGAGAAAGAATACAGAAATCCATTAAAACTACATTTATTGAATAGGAAAGAAATAGATATAAGTTGATAACATATCAATTAAGTTCAGGATTCTATTTTCAAATATATAACTCAATAAAACACAGTTTCCTAACTCAGGTATAGACTCCTAATCGAAGAACTTTCCTAACTTCCACTTAACATTTATAATCATAACATAATTGGTAAATAAACTAGACAAATCGATGCACAATAGATTTTACATTAACCACTTCAGATCTAGAATAAAACATTCTACTGTAAATTTAAACATAAAATAAGAACCTGGAACGATTGTTGGGAAAACAAAAGTGGAAAAGTTGTTCCTCCCAACCAACTCCCAAAGCAACCAAGTTACTTGCTCCAGAATGCCAGAGCATGTTCGCTGAACTACAAGAGAAAAATCCTTCAATGCGCAATCTCTTGCATTCTCAGATTCATTCCTCATCCAATGATAGCCTGCTGCTGCTCATGGACATACTATTATATAGTATTTTTCCTAGCACTTGGTCCTTTATGAGCCTCCTGCTCTTTAGCACTCAACTAGGAGTTGTGACCTAATTTTTGGGGATGATGCCTCCTGCATCTTGAGTTCTCACTCAGTGGCTTCAACCACTTGTGTTTTCCTCTTGTGGGTCAGCAAACACTCTTCAACAACTATTTTCACTTTTTTTGCCCCTTCATTGTATTTTATTAATAAATAATAATTCATTACAATTGTTTTATTTTTGACCTTTTGTCAAAAATAATAAAATAATAAAAATAATAATTGAAGTATTTTTTCAGCAGAAATTAATATTGATTATTAATTTCAGGTGCATTACACAAGCTAGGAATATCATATATAAGCTCCACAAAGATTAACGACTTTTTTGATTTTTTCCAAAACAAATTTGAGGTAAAATTCTTTCAAAATGACAATCCATTTATTATATTTCCCCCCAATCATTCATCTGGTCAAGACAAATTGAAATGAATCTATGTGAGCTACAACAATAGTATGGCGAAACAAGATAGTGTCTCAACTATTGGACTACATGAACAATACCTAAGTCCAACTTCTCGACGTTACTATATCTAATTTCAACATCAATGAGTTTTTGACTAAGATAATAGATAACGTGCTCTTGGAGCTCATCATCCACTTGAACTAGAGCCATACCAATCATCTCTTGAGACATGGACACATATAACAAAAAATCATGGCTATTTTTAGGTGGACTAAGCACAAGGGTCGATGCCAAGGATATCTTAAGGGTGTTGAAGGAATCTCGGGCTCGCTCATCCCATATGAACGAATTACCATTCTTCAATAAGCGGATAAAACCCTTGGTCAAATTGGAGTAATTCACAACGAATCGACATAAGAAATTGCCCATCCCTTGGATACTCTAAAAATGTCTAATTGTGCATGGGGGAGACAACTGGAGTATTGCCTCAACCTTTAGTGGATCGAACCTAATCCCCTCCTTTGATACAATGAATACCAACAAATGACTAACTTTCACACAAAAGATGCACTTTTGAGGATTTAACCAAATTTTATAACGGTGGAATATTTCAAAGACCAAGCACAAATGATCTGGTGATCCACCCTTAGATGCGAGTGAGCATATAAACCATCCATATAAACCTCGATAATACGCTTAATGTCATGGAAATCAAAAGTCATAGCCCGCTGAAAAGTGGCTTCGACGTTTTTAAGGTCGAAAGGAATTTTTCAGTATGCAAAAGTACCCCAAGGACAAATAAGCGCAGACTTATGTTGATCCTCATATTTAATTTGTATCTAGTTCTACCTTGAAAAGCGGTCCATAAATGAAAAAACTTCGCTTCCCACACACTCATCCAAAATATGATCAATGAATGGTGTGGGGAAATTATCTTTCGAACATGCCTTATTCATGTCTCTAAAATTTGTGCACACATGGATGGTCCACTGCTTCTTATCGACCAAAACATGATTGGATACCCATTCAGTTAAGGGAACCAGATAGATGAAACTGACTTTGAGTAGTGTCTCTATCTCAGCCTTAATGGTAGGCACTTTGCGAGGGTTCATTGCACGCACGCATTGTCGAATAGGTTTAGCATTTGGATATGTTTTGATCTCATGTTGAACAAGGGTCAATTCCTAGCATCTCTTCATAGGACCAAGAAAAGAAATCACAAAATTCTTTAAATAGCTTGGTGTATCTCTTGATTTCATCGGGCGAGCAGTCTGCACCAATGTACACATTCTCGATTTTACCAGGAATCTAAGAGATGTTGATCGAAATCATAGAAGATAAGTTCACCATGTCCTTCGACATATATACCATGAGTACGTGATGGGAACACATGGTGACCAACAATATATATTAAAGTTTTCCTAAATTCATCATGCTCAACCCATGTAAGCTCCAGGAGGAAGTAAGATTGATGCTGCATCTCCTACAAAGGTTGTTCTGGACCATTCATGGCCTCGATAATAACTTCATCTAAAGGAAAAATATCATTGAGGAAATCATGTGAGCATGATGATGCAACCGCCTAAGTAGGAAGTGCAAGAAGAACCTCCTCTTTCCGTGAAGAGGAAGGACCGAGGTCTATTATAAGATGCTCAAGTGTAGCTTGATACACAACTTATTCTACAGACAATGAAATTCTCAACCTAGTAGGTCTAGCATATTCATGCAAAGTGCTCGGAGAAGGAAGAGTCCATGGGTCATCCAAATACATAGTATGAATTGGGATCAAACTCACAGGTGATGAATTACTACTAAGGGTAGAGCTAATAACTAGAATTGGTGCCAAAATATTAAAAGTTCCCATTAACGTCATATACATTTCGACACCAAAATTCTCAATTGTCGGTTCAGAAGTATAGTATCAATGGACGGGAGAGTCAATCCCAATGATGCAGAGGAACCAAAATGATAGAAAGACATCTGGTCAATTGTCATAATCCAATCCTCAAAAGGGAAGCGCACCACTCAAAATACAGATGATACGATCACTTTCATAGCGTAAATCCAGTTCAAACCCAGTAAAAGGTTGTATTTGAGGGGCACATCAACCACCTAAACCTCGAACGACATAGTATTACCTCCCAAATGGACCTGAAGATAAGGAATAATTCCATGCAGACGAAATGAATGTCCATCGAATGCAGTCAACATGGTCATATATTTTGTCAAAGTGGGTGATCCAAGGCCTTTCCAACAAGATAGAGACATCAGGGAGGTCGCAACACTTTTATCAATAACTGTACATTTAATGGTGCTGTTGAGACACTCCACATGGACTAGAAAGGCCACATGCTAAGGGAAGTGAGGATGGACCTCCTGAGTTTCAAATATAACTACGGTGGATGCATTAAGCTCAACTACTCTGAGAGAAGACAATAAGGCTCTCCACTGTGAAGGACAAGTTTCTTCCAATTTATTATTTATTCCCTTTCTTCTATTTATTCTGAGTTAGTAGTTATGCTTTTCTCCGATGAATGCACTAAGAGTACATCCACTGACTGGGTGGGAGTGGGCGAGGCCGTATCCTGTCGAGTCGCAAACTTATTAATAAAAAAATATCACATTTGATGTGTAACCTGGTCAATGACCTTCGTACTTGTGGAGCCAACAATACCATTGAGATGTTTCGCAGGTTTGAACTTAGGATCAAAGTTTGACTGTGGCGCATTAGGGATAATCTCATACAAAATCCTAGCTTAATCATAGATCAAATCCAACTTCTGGGCCTTGAATATATCCTATTCCTCATTACATACTCCAGATGTCGAAACATGTTTAGCGATATAAGGCAATAAAGATTTGATGAACCATTCCAATAAAAACGCGGGTGGAATGTTGGCCTTAATAAACCTCTTTCGTCACCGCCACTCTTGAATATGATAGAAATATGTGTGGATTTATCTTGCCAAAATGTCAATAAGATATTTGTGCCAACATCATAACATACCACTAGTTGAAAGTAGTTAAGAAAGGTCATGGCTAAGTCATTAAAAGTCCGATGGGTGTCCCTAGGCAACTCTATATACCATTTCGTGGCAGGACCCTGAGTGTAAAACCCCGGTTTTGACCCTAACTGCATTAATGTATATTATGTATATATTGTAATTAATCATGGTGTGGAGGTAAAGGAAAAATCCCCACCATTGATTTATCGTTTTATGTTTCGGCGATTAAAATCGATGCCGATGGTATTTTTTGCTAGCCAGGCACATTATAATTATGGACACCATGTACATATGCAAATTAATTAAAATACCCACAACCAACTATGTCAATGCAACAATAATGAGATGGGGGCATGATTCCTAAGGATAAGGGGGTGAAATATTTAACCTTTGGGGCCAATGGGGAAAATCCAAATGTCAGTAAATGAACCCAAGAGAGTGGGAAACTACTTTCCTTTTCTTATTCACCCACCAATTTAATTCCCATGGGTTAGTTGGGAAGTTATTTCCTTGGGGAACATATGCATGGGCAACCGTCAGTTCTGGTGAGGGCTGTCAGTCCTTGACCACACACATGCCCAAAGAGGGGGATCACATTTTCAGTTCCTCATGGGGGCAGAAACCCATTCTACATTCACGTAGGGGTAGTTGGCCAGAGGTAGTCGCAGAGGGAGTTGCAACTCACACTCACGCATGGGATTTTTCTCATGTACTCATGTGCAGGCAGACATTTTTCAGATGCATTCACATGGATGAGATTATTTCCTTTTTTGGTTGTTGTGTGTTTTCCCTCACGAGGGCAATCGTTCTCTACAATTTCTTCAAGTAGGAATTCATTTTTGGTGAAGCCAGTAAGTGGGAGAAGAAACCCACAATTTTTTAGATGATTGAGTCCGTTTTGGACACATTAGGGACAAAACATCCCTGGGAAATCAACTTTGTTGTTAGGGGATGTTCTTACCCTTCTTAGCAAATTGTTTTGCTGCCCAACTATTTCCCCCAATCCAGATTTGTGTATCTTGATGTGGATGCCTTTGCTGTTCTGATTTGGACTATTTTTGGAGTGGAAATGGGGTCTAAGATAGCTTGATAAATCTAGTGTAATAAGGAGCCTCACAGATAGAGCTAGAGGGCTGGATTTCTTCTTTGCACACCATAAATAGCACTGGAAGGGAAGGCATGGCACAAGGGACTGTGTATAAGAGAAGGGGACACTTCCTTGTGTTGGGTGTGTGGATGTTTTAGAATTCATGATAGATCTGGTGTAGGTGTTCATGGTTCTTTGATTGAGCTCACTAGCTTAGCAATCAACCTTTCCAACTGCATAGCTTGATAAAACCAACTGTGTTGGCTTGGATAAGTTTTGTGTATCCTTGGCTATGTGTGATCCTACTAGTGTTCCCCTTATTCCTTGTGGAAATCATGCCCAACTTGGGGGTGGTAGTATTGCTGAGAGATTGATGAGCACACTGCTCTATGGTTGGGTGGAACGTTGCAGTGACGTAGCTAGTTGCAGGAAAACTCTTTCTCAAGATAAGTATTTTCTTGTGTTTAATCTCCCCAACTACATTTGCTTGATAAATTACTATGAACATGTTGAATGCTTGAATATAAATGACATGTAATTTCTTTCACTGTTTAATGAATTAGATATCTACATATGTATTTCCTTTTAATTGCATTATATATATGTTCATGGGGATTAGTTTTCCCAGGTTGTTAACATCATGGTCATGTCCTCTGAGTAGAGGGGTGGGGACATGACTATGTAGTATCAGAGCCAGGTTGCTTGCAACATTGGGGCTCAATGGGCCAACGAGAGCAGCTGACAGAGGGTAGAGTTACCTCTATGGTCAGAAGGAAAAGAAGCAGATATAATTTTTTTCTAAAATTTTTCTAAGTATGGGCATGTCGGCTGGGATTTCAAGAAGCAAGCCTCAGCGGCGGCTGGGTTTCCAAAAAGAGAGCCAATTCAGTGGCTGCATTGGCAAGTGGGAGTCGATGAGCCGACGAGCCACAGTGGAGGTTGAGATGATCGAAGGAAAGCTGTAGCAGCGGATGGGTTTCCATGAAGGTGCTGACGGCATCGACGAGAAACGACGAAGGGATCCATAGTATCGGCTGGGATAGCAGGTTCGAGCCGACACATAGTGGCAGATAAAGGAGAATTGAGCTGACGCGTGTGGCAGGTAGACGTTGAAGTTTTCTCCAAAAAAGAACGAAGAAGAAAAATTTTGAATTTTTTTCTAAGTGACGGAATATTTTTGCGTCGGAAAGAAAAGGAGAATTTTGCTGATGTATCGAGCGGAATATGGAAATGCTTTCCGCAACGATGATGGTGTTCCATCTTTTCTGCTGACACGGTGGACAAGAATAAAAATTCTTGCCGTGATAGCGAAGCCTTCAGCAGAGACTTCGATAGATGTAAGTTTAGGAATGAGCCGTACTGATGGCAAAAGGAAGCGGAAGATCAAGTCGTGACGCGGTGAATGACAATTTGGGAAGGAGCCAATGAGTGTCAGCCAGGTTGAGTCGATACGCGATGGAAAGAAGAAGGAGAATGAGCTGATGAAGCAGCGGGTGAAAGAGAAAGAACGAGCCGACGAAGCGGTGGGAAGAAGAATAAGAAAGAGATGCAATGATGGTGGGAAGGAGAAGAATATGGAGATGATGTGTGGCGGCGGGTAAGGGTCAAGGATATTTTCGATACAACGGAAGGCCCACGGCGGATGAAAGACTGAAATGTTTTCGATGCAGCGGGAGGCTCGATCGAAGAAATAATGCGAAGTGGGACAACGCGCATCGGGAAAAATTAGGAAATGGAGCTGATCGGTTAGAACGAAAATGGAAATTGCTCCGAAACAATGATTTTTAGCAGGTTTTTCAGTGGGACTTCAACGGCCCAAAAGATGGGAAAAATAGCAGCATGTTCAAACAGTTATTCTTTGTGAAAAGAAACTTTTGTATTTTGACAAGTTGTCAATGTATGATTCATGTGAATGCTATGAAGCTAACAATTTTGTTTATTAACACATTTTGCAGAATTATAGTCATCTTCAAAGAGTAGCATTCCACTTAGTGCAAATTGCAGGAGTTGAGTTGTGGTTCAACCATGAGAATCTTCAGTATGAATGATGCACATGATTCCAATGAGTATGTGGAAGATGTTATGGGAGAAAACATCCATGTGGGGAATGCTGAGACATAGTCAAATGGTGTTATAGCTGAGTTTACCATTCCAGGTGAATCACACTTTGTATGGCCTTCCTCTATCTCGCTGTAGACTCCTTAGACCCCTTGGACCATTTTTTGTCCTTTGATGTTTCCTTGATCATCAATAAAAACATGTGAAAAATGATACACACGACTTTTAAACCTATAAGCCCGTATATACGCGGGTTTGACCACTAAAACCGCGTACATCGGGATGTGTACAAAATCCAAATCCTTTTGGAGTTTTCCTTGACATGGATCCGACTCACTTGACTCCTGGCCTTCCCTATGCCTTGAGATCGCTCAGATTCGACCTTTCATTACCCCTTTGAAAATCTATATAAGAAACTTTATGGTACATTGAAGGCATATGAGAGAATTGAGAGCAAAGAAACTATAGTCCATTGTTGACAGAACTTATGCTTGAGTCTACATCCCTTTGTCCCTTGGAGCACTTTTGTGTTCTTCCCAAGCTTGCCTTTTGCTTGTGAGCTTGCTATCGAGAGATGGAGGATTGAGGTGGTGGAGGCCCAAGTGGGGGATTCAGTTTCTCTAGTTTGTAGATGTGCTGCCAGAGGTTGTATCTATTATAATCTTTGATTTATATTAATAAAAATATCTTTTCCTGTCCAATAATGTGTGTTTGAATGAATATTTTATCCATGGGATGCTTTCAAATGCTTATACATTGTTGATTATATATGCTAGAATAGATCTAACAGCATGATATATAGTATGCTTGTCTCGTTTACTTGTTGTTGAGGAAGTAATTTATCAATTCAAGCTAAAGTTGGAAAGCTCAATGGGGATCTACTTCAACCGTCCGGAATAAGGTACGAGGTCTGATACTTTAGTGTTAGACATTTAATTTCTATTGCATATTGGAAAAGATTGATTTCTAGAGTCAAGCTGTCTGTTGTGGTACCCCAAGCCATAGGAATTTCTCTCTGTAACATAACTCTATGACACAGGAGGTATCGATAGAGGCTCCATAAGGACAAAGGGATGTCCCAGTTTGTATATCGAGTCTATGCTGCCTTCATTCAATCACCATATGCCGTTATGCTCTTCTTCGAAGGAAGTTAAAGCCTGAGTCGGCCATTCCTCAGTTATCTTGACTTTGCATGTCGACGATTCCCGGTACAGTTACTAGTTCGTGCACCTTATGATCAAGTCCTTCCACATTATACAACTTTGCTGAGTACCTCATGTTGGATGATGGGGGATGCCTTAATGCCCTCCTTGTAACGGATTTCATCCCATTGACTTCAGATCATTTATTCTGGGATTGGAATCTAGAGTCAGTTTGAGTGCCTTGAGACTTGCAGTCATCAGTGGCAGGTTCTCTCACCATCGACAGTCTTTGGGAATACATGAATTTCCCCTGATTGATGGATCCTCTCAAGTGTTCGACCTCAACACATTTATTCACACTTGTTAGTTTGCACTCTAGTACCTTGATTCCCATTTTCATTATTGGTGGGTGATCTTGTGTTTGTTAAAGGTATACATCAATGATCGGTAATCAGACGATGGACTACTATGTTCGACCTCGACACCTCTATTCACATAGTAGGACATGTACTCGTAGCGGTTTGTGTAGAAGAATTTCTAGATTGGTGGCATCTCTTATATTCTACCTCCTTGATCGTGCCATTCTTCATGAGATTTCAGCTCTCGTGACTTGATTCTAGTATATGTCAGACATTTCCAGCCATTGTGGAGATCTTGATCTGTTATATATCTTTAGCCATTATGGAGATCATGGTCCTTTGTATATCTTCATCATGGAGATTATGATCTATGTATATTGTACATGGCAATGACCACTTATGTGATATCTTGTATCATGCCTATTCATGGCCATTGCACTCTTATGTATCCGGGACTACTATATGTATTTCCAGTTATGTGCAGAGTTGTATTATTGTACTATGCTGATTGGGTGGCTGGTCTTTTATTTGGGATCCTTGATCACTCCACTTTTGGGATGGACTTATAATGTATTTCGGCCATCATATGACCCCTCTGACCTCACACATTAGGGGGCATCTGTTATAGTTGATTTTACCACTCCAGGTGAATCACACTTTGTATGGCCTTCCCCTGTCCTGCTGCAGACTCCTTTGACCCCTTGGACCATTTTTTGTCCTTTGATGTTTCCTTGATCATCCCTAAAAACATGTGAAAAATGATACACGCGACTTTTAAACCTATAAGCGCGTATATACGTGGGTTTAACCACTAAAACCGTGTACATCGGGATGTGTACAAAATCCAAATCTTTTTGGAGTTTTCCTTGACATGGATCCGACTCACTTGAATCCTGGCCTTCCCTATGCCTTGAGATTGCTCGGATTCGACCTTTCATTACCCCTTTGAAAAGCTATATAAGGAACTCTATGGTACATTGAAGGAATATGAGAGAATTGAGAGCAAAGAAACTATAGTCCATTGTTGACGGAACTTATGCTTGAGTCTGCATCCCTTTGTCCCTTGGAGCACTTTTGTGTTCTTCCCAAGCTTGCCTTTTGCTTGTGAGCTTGCTATCGAGAGATGGAGGATTGAGGTGGTGGAGGCCCAAGTGGGGGATTCAGTTTCTCCAGTTCGCAGACGTGCCATCAGAGGTTGTATCTATTGTAATCTCTGATTTATATTAATAGAAATATCTTTTCCTGTCTAATAATGTGTGTTTGAATGAATATTTTATCCATGGGATGTTTTCAAATGCTTATACATTGTTGATTATATATGCTAGAATAGATCTAACACCATGATATATAGTATGCTTGTCTTGTTTACTTGTTGTTGAGGAAGTAATTTATCAATTCAAGCCAAAGTTGGAAATATCAATGGGGATCTACTTCAACTATCCGGAATAAGGTACGAGGTCTAATCCTTTAGTGTTAGACATTTAATTTCTATTGCATATTGGAAAAGATTGATTTCTGGAGTCAAGCTGTCTGTTGTGGTACCCCAAGCCATAGGAATTTCTCTCCGTAACAGAATTGGAAACTCTCCGTAACAGAATCGCGTATATCCAACATCTGTAATAGTCTTGGTTTGGCCCTCAAACCACCAAGACACCAAAAATTGTAGAGTCACATGCACGTAGAGCTTGTTGAGCCATTAGATCAGCCCTTACTGCTTCCTCTACTTCACCATGTTCACGCTCTCTCCACTCTAGGACCATCCTGCATAATAAATTTCCAATTTTCCCATTAGATTATTGAAAAAACCTTATGCGCGACCTCATACGCGACTGTTTTCAAAATAGTCGCGTATGTACGCGGGTTTGGGGGCATTTTCTATGTATATCCAGCCCTATACACGGAAAAACCCTCGATTTTCGTGTGGGCCGCAACGCCCATTTTAGTTTGGCCTAGAAAGCTTAATTGACCATGGAATTTGATAAAAATTGCATCAAAATGAAAGAGAAGAGCATGAGTAAATACCTAGAAGAAACGGTAATGGATTCCGCCAGCTGGATCTCCTGGAATTCGCTGTTGAAAATTTGAGCTCAAATGGGTAAAAGTTTCAAATGTTTTATAATATTTTGAATTGTTTACTATTTATAGAAAATTTTCAAATATTTGAAAATTTTTACCCCCTTGCCTATAGTTTTGACATTTTCTAACCATTTTGGACCGTTTTTGACATAATTCATGATGTAGAGGACCTTTTTTAGTGCCGTTTTAGCCGTTGGGTTGACCCGTTCGTGCCGATCTCATGTATCATGTCTAAACTGGCATATAGGTTAGGTTTCATCACCGTTTTCATTTTGCATGACCTTATGACCATCTCATCATGACCTTAGGTACGGACCCACTCTATTATGTCACGGAACCTTATTGCTGTTTTAGAAGTGGCATGATATGAGTGGTAGAGCTTCACCTTACATGGGTACCCTATTTATCGCCTTATTTGCATTTGGCTCCCATGCTGACGTTTTATCCTTTAGGGTGTGGGAGTCCGTTGTATAGTACCGCAATGACATTTCACAAGAGCCTCATACTCCTTTTGATCTTTTGCTGGCCTATTTCCCTCATGACTCCCTCATGTCAAGTTGTGAATGCATTATCATGAGATTTTCCTACCTTATTGAGCTTTATGTCGGCTCCCCTGATGTTGCGTTTCAGCCATATAGCCCGAGCTTGTCTCATGTCTAGCCATGCAGAGCCATTTTTTATATCCTTCGTAGCTTGTTTTCCCTTTTTACCGAGAGGGGATCTTCCCCCGAGTGTCGATATCCTACATATGTATCCTTGCATTGAGCATAGGTATGTTCCATTGCTTGAAACTAGTTTGTTTGCCCTTATGACACTCGTCTCCTCCTAGTTTGTAACTATAAAGCAATTTTATTCTTTTTCAAGCTTTTTAAATAACTGAAAAAAGTCCAAAAAAAAATAAAAAAACCAAAAATCCGGACAAGGAAAGATGTTATCTTTGGTAGTTGTCGAGTCATGTCGCCTTCGAACAGAGCACTATATATCACATCCATTGGTTGGGTTTATATTTTGACTTTAGGAGCTGTACTCATTTATCTCCATCGACTGGTTAAGCTTCCAGTCCCTATGGAGCCTCTATCAATGCCTCCTGTGTCGCAGAGATGTCCCAGTTTGTATATCGAGTCTATGCTGTCTTCATTCAGTCACCATACGCCGTTATGCTCTTGTTCGAAGGAAGTTGAAGCCTGAGTCAGCCATTCCTCAGTTATCTTAAATTTGCATGTCGGCCATTCCCGTTACAGTTACTGGTTCATGCACCTTATGATCGAGTCCTTCCACATTATACAACTTTGCTGAGTACCTCGTGTTGGATGATGGGGGATGCCTTAATTCCCTCCT
>LPNX010858733.1:44798-124049 GCA_001517045.1 Pseudotsuga menziesii
ATTGTTCATGAGATTTCAGCTCTCATGACTTGATTCCACTATATGTCAGACATTTCCAGCCATTATGGAGAGCTTGATCTGTTATATATCTTCAGCCATTATGGAGATCATGGTCCTTTGTATATCTTCATCATGGAGATTCTAATCTATGTATATTGTATGTGGCGATGACCACTTATGTGATATCTTGTATCATGCCTATTCATGGCCACTGTACTCTTATGTATCCAGTACTGCTATATGTATTTGCAGTTATGTGCAGAGTTGTATTATTGTACTATGCTGATTGGGTGGTTGGTCTTCCATTTGGGATCCTTCATCACACCACTTCTAGGATGGACTTATAATGTGTTTTGGCCATCGTATGACCCCTCTGACCTCACACATTAGGGGGCAACTGTTATAGCTGAGTTTACCACTCCAGGTGAATCACACTTTGTATGGCCTTCCCATGTCCCGCTGCAGACTCCTTAGACCCCTTGTACCATTTTTTGTCCTTTGATGTTTCCTTAATCATCCCTAAAAGCATGTGAAAAATGATACATGGGAATTTTAAACCTATAAGCGCGTATATATGCGGGTTTGACCACTAAAACCACGTACATCAGGATGTGTACAAAATCCAAATCCTTTTGGTGTTTTCCTTGACATGGATCCGACTCACTTGACTCCTGGCCTTCCCTATGCCTTGAGATCGCTCGGATTCGACCTTTCATTACCCCTTTGAAAAGCTATATAAGGAACTCTATGGTACATTGAAGGCATATGAGAGAATTGAGAGCAAAGAAACTATAGTCCATTGTTTCCAAAAATTATGCTTGAGTCTGCATCCCTTTGTCCCTTGGAGCACTTTTGTGTTCTTCCCAAGCTTGCCTTTTGCTTGTGAGCTTGCTATCAAGAGATGGAGGATTGAGGTGGTGGAGGCCCAGGTGGGGGATTTAGTTTCTCCAGTTCGTAGACGTGCCATCAGAGGTTGTATCTATTGTAATATCTGATTTATATTAATAGAAATATCTTTTCCTGTCCAATAATGTGTGTTAGAATGAATATTTTATCCATGGGATGTTTTCAAATGCTTTTACATTGTTGATTATATATGCTAGAATAGATCTAACACCATGATATATAGTATGCTTGTCTTGTTTACTTGTTGTTGGGGAAGTAATTTATCAATTCAAGCTAAAGTTGGAAAGCTCAACGGGGATCTACTTCAACCATCTAGAATAAGGTACGAGGTCTGATCCTTTAGTGTTAAACATTTAATTTCTATTGCATATTGGAAAATATTGATTTCGGGATTCAAGCTGTCTGTTGTGGTACCCCAAGCCATAGGAATTTCTCTCCGTAACAAATGGGAGAAGATTTCAAGATACTCCCCTAGATTTTGCAGCCACCATGAGAAGCCTAAGATGGAGATTGAAAGTTACAGGGCAGACAATGAAAGATTAGTTAAGGCTTAGGAGGAGTAGAATTAGCTGAATGCATCCATGCTGCAAAGTTTGACAGACATCCAGAGGAGGATGAACTCTGGTGATCGGACAATAAGAGTAGAAGAAGGTAAAAGAACTGTTAGAAGAAAAATAAGGAGATCTCCTAGTGGGTCATTTGACGCCAAAGGATCCACTACTGGTTCAAGTTCTTCTTCTCACAAAAGTAAGAAAAAGAGGCACTACCAGAATCGTTCCCGTGATGAATTTAAGAAGGCAAGTCCTCCTACCTTTAATGGTGAGATAAAGAATAGACAAGAAACCAAAGCTTGGATTCTTGGGATGAAAAACTATTTCCAAGTCCAAGACTATTTAGGAAATATGAAGGCTAGGGTAGCCATCTTCATTTTGACTAGAAGAGCATCCATATGGTGGGAGAAATTCAAGGAAGTGAAGAAGATTAATGAAAGCAAGATTGTGTGGAAACAGTTCCATAAGTATTTCAAGTAGAAGTACCTCTCTGATAGGTACTATGATGATAAGATCAAAGAATTCCATAAGCTGAGATTAAGATAGCAGACCATGGAAGAGTATGCAAACAAGTTCCTAGAACTTTTGAGGTATGTCACGTTCATCACAGATGAGAAAGTGAAAATCCAACATTTTCTGCGTGCATTGCCTCAGTCTTACAAAGACAGAATTGAGTTTTATGAACCTAGAAATATGGAAGAAGCAATAAGGAAGGCTAAGTATTTCTATGAGAAAAGCAAAGGAAAACCTGATTACCATAAGACATGGAAGGACAAAAAGAATGAGAAGTTTGACCAAAGGAAGAAAGGTTTCAAACCTTCTAACTTCAGGAATCAGTAGAAGCAACCATTCCAAGTTGAGAAGCAGCCAGCTAGAGTGGTGGGAGAAAATCCCAGAGAACCACAACAGAACAGAGTACCACTCCAATGTTGGAAATGTGGAGGACCCCACATGCACAAGAATTGTAAACTTGAGAATGAAAATACATGTTGATGTAATTGTAACTTCAGAATGTATTCACTTGTATTTCTTATGTATTGTACCCCCGATGTTTATTCGTGGCAGTGTTTGTAATGTAATTGAGTCATGTCATGCCCCGATGTTTCGATCGGGAGTTTATATAATGTAAACAAGTCATGTCAAGTCAATGTGGGTAACCCTCCTATTGTTCAAGGGTTAAAGTCCCTACAGTTTCGAGGCCCTATGATTGTTGGACTCACCTAGTGAAGTTAGCCCAAGTGAGTCATTGCCAAGTCAGGAATTAGTATAAATAGAGAGTGAGTCTCTCTATTTATCACACACTCAATCACACTTAGTTGTAGCGCATAGCTGAGGGAGAAAAATTTGTCGGGGCTAGAAATAAAGAGGCTACTGCTGTCGGGAGATCATCTTACTGTTTTGGGTTTTACTTTTGGTGCTGATTCTATCTCTGAGGAAGTTGTGGGGTTTTCTCCATTTATGGTTACCACGAGGAAAAACACTGTGTTCATTGTCTCTTGTGTTTGATTTCTGTGCTTGTTATTCTCTCATTTAAAGATCCTAATATAATGCTAGCTTAATGTTAAAAATCTAATATGGTATCAGAGATAACCTGAGAAGAAGACATTGTGTAGCTGCGGGAACTAGTGCTTCCTACTTTTTGGGTCTCTCTCCACATATTTTCAGCAAAAGAAGGTTTGGATGACTCTCCTCCCTAGGGCACACCTTTCCGTCGAAACATAATCTAATACTGATCTTTTTCAGTTTTGGACCCGACACTACTACCGGAAATTAGGGATTTCCACAGAATTGGAACTTTTGAGTGAGCCTAGGCCTGGATTGATCTCCTCCTCAAAATTGAAGTTTAGAGATCAAGATCAAAGCATTTGGCTGGACAGAAATTCAGAAAAGTCAAACCCTAATATGCTCCTGAACCAGGACTACAGAAATTCAACTCCAAATCTAGATCCGACATCTTGACCTAGTAAGATCTAAATCTTTTGTATTTCCATTTGAGGTTCTCAGTTAAGATGTCTCATCATACCAAGATTAATGAAAAGCTTGAGGGAGTTGATAACTTCTGAGCCTGGAAGTATAGGATCTCCCTGGTCCTGGAAGAAAATGAGGTGGACTCCTACATCAATGAGGATGTTCCAGTTCCAGAGGAAGATGAGGCTAAGGCCTTACATAAGAAGAAGTTGGTTATGGAAAAGAGGATTATTGCTTATTCAATCAAGGATCACCTCATACCACAAGTGTCCTCCCTCAAGACACCTAAAGCTATGTTTGATGCCCTAACCAAACTGTTTGAAGGGAAGAACATAAACTAGAAGATGACTCTAAGGAACTAGTTGAAGAATGTAAAGATCCAGAATGAGGAGACCATCCAGTCATACTTCACAAGGGTCTCCCAGATCAAAGAAAAACTTGAAGCAGTAGATAAAGAAGTGGAGAATGCAGAAATTGTGATGACAACCTTGAATGGTCTCCCTAGGTCATGGGATTCTTTCATCTAAGGAATATGTGCTAGGACGAAGCTAATCAAGTTTAGTAGACTGTGGGAAGAATGTTCACAAGAAGCTCGAATATCAGCTAGAGAAGAAAAGATGGGAAGTGAAGATCAAGCTCTCACAGTACTCTCCAAGAAGGGAAGAAGGAAAAATCATCATCACCAAGGTAAGAATTCTCATCAGAAAGATAATTTTATAAAAAGGGATCCATCCAATCTCAGATGTTAAACATGTGATGAAAGATGACACTTTGCTAGAAATTGTCCCATGAATAAGAGTGGATCCAAGAAGAATAAGAAATCCAAAAGAAGACATCATTCTCACATTACTGAGGATGATGATCCTCCCAGGAAGAAAGTAAAACAAGAAAGTGAAGTCTCTTCAAGTGATGAAGAATATGTTCTGATCTCCTCTCTCATGGAAACTGTCACTCATGGAAGCAAATATTAGCTTATTGACAGTGGGGCTTCCAAACACATGACAGGATTCAAGGAATATTTTGAGAAACTATTCGAACATAATTCACCCCATAAGGTGAAACTTGGGGATGACTACCAATATCCCATAAAAGGTAGTGGTGAATCCTCCTACAATCTAGACTCTGGAAAGTCTATGAAAATGAAGGATGTCTTGTTTGTACTAGGACTAAAGAAGAATATTCTCTCCATATCGGCATTGGATGCAAAAGCAATGAGGGTTGCATTTGTAGATGGCCAAGTCCTCATGTGGTGAAGAGGAAAGACTGTTGACGATGCAATAGTAATTGGAGAGTAGCAATAGTAAAAGGTAGTGGGGAATCCTCCTATAAGCTAGACTCTGGAAAGTCTATGACAATGAAGGAAGTATTGTTTGTACTAGGACTAAAGAAGAACCTCCTCTCCATATCTGCATTAGATGTAAAAGGCATAAGGGTTGCATTTATAGATGGCCAAGTTATCATGTGTCCAAAGGGAAAGACTATTAATGATGCAGTAGTGATTGGAGAGCAAGAGGGAGGTCTATACAAATTAAAGGGCCATCCATAACAAGATTTGGTCCATGACACAGTAGAACCAAATGAAATTTGGCATAGAAGGCTTGCACATGTACGCTACAGAGCACTACCACTTGCAAGCAAAGCTGTTGAAGGTCTTCCAAAAATTCAAGCAAAACATGAAGGAGTTTGCAAAGGATGTGCCAAAGGAAAGAACACAAAGAAGACATTTCCAAGTAGCGAAAGAAAAGCAAAAGGAATCTTGGAAATCATTCACTCCGATGTATGCGGTCCAATGTCATCTAGTTCTTTAAGAGGGTATGTATACTATGTTTCTTTTATTGATGATTATTCTAGGAAGACATGGATATACTTTATAAAGAACAAAGATGAAGTTTTCAGCAAGTTCAAGGAATTCAAAGCCTTGATCGAGAACCACACAGAAAAGAAGATCAAGACCTTTCGATAAGATAATGGCAGAGAATTCACATCAAATGAATTCAAAGAGTTATGCAAAGATTCAAGGATCAAGAGGGAGTTATCCACTCCATATAATCCACAACCGAATGGGGTTGTAGAAAGGAAGAATATAACTATCATGGAAGCTGCAAGATCAATGCTTAATGATCAAGATCTTCCCATGCATCTATGGGAAGAAGATGCTAGAACAACGGTGTATGTACAAAACCGTACTCCACATAGAGTACTTGAGAACAAGACACCTGAAGAAGTATTTTCCAACAAGAAGCCAGAATTCAGCCATCTTAGAATATTCGGCTGTCCAATGTACATACACATTTTGAAAGAAAAGAGGACAAATTTAGATCCTTTAGGAAAGAAGGGTATATTTGTGGGATACTCTGAAATATTGAAGGCTTACAGAAAATACTTCCTAGGATTCAAGAAGATCGACATCAGCAGGGATGTGACAATTGAAAAAGACTCAGCTTACAACAAATCCAGAAAGAGAACTGCTCCCGAAGAATCAGAAGCACCCAAAATTCATGACACAACCATGAATGAAGAAAATCAAGAAGAAGATCGAGAATTTGAAGAACCTCAAGAACCTGTAGATCCACCTCAGGAGAAGAATCCTCACAAGAGGAAACCTGCTTGGGTATGAGAAGCTATCCAAGGTGCGGAAAGGTATGGGGCTCCAGAAGAGAATCACAGAGAAAGAAAGAGGACTAGGTCCTACTTTGGGTATGTAGCTTTATTATGTGACTTTATCAATAAATAACCTTCCAACTATGAATAAGCGATAGAAAGGAAAGAATATAAGGATGCTATGATCAGAGAGTATCAATCGATCATGAAGAATGATGTTTGGTATGTTGTCCCAAGACCAGAAGAGAAGTCTGTTGTAACTTCCAAATGGATCTACAAGATCAAGCATGCTGCAGATGGCAGCATAGAGAAATATAAAGCAAGATTCGTGGCTCGTGGCTTCTCAGATAAATAAGGAATAGATTATGAAGAAACCTTTGCACCTATAGCCAGATACACTTCCATCAGATAAGTACTTCCTCTGGTTGCAGTGATGAAATGGAATATACACCAAATGGATGCCAAGACTGCTTTCTTGAATGGTGTAGTGGAAGAGGAAGTGTATGTAGAGAAATCACTCGGTTTTGAGACACATGACAGGGAGTCTCATGTGTGTAGCTTGAAGAAATCCCTGTACAATTTGAAACAGGCACCCAGGGCATGGTACGACAGAATTGATGGCTTTCTATCTAGTTTGGAATTTACCAAAAGTAAAGCAGATTCCAACCTTTACTACAAGGTTGAAGATGGCAACCCAATGATACTTCTATTGTATGTAGATGATCTGTTTGTAATAGGTATGGATGGGTTGATTGCTGATACGAAGACAGAGCTTGTTGCTGAGTTCGAAATGAAGGACTTGGGTATGATGCACTATTTTCTAGCTAATGTGTTGACAAATCCATTAGCTAGAGTGAATTTTGAGTACTTCAGGGAGAAGCTTGGTTTTCTCCAGACCGAGGTTCCCTCCAAAGGGAAGTGATGAGTCTGTGAGCCATTCTAACATGGTGAGAGGATTGGTTCCTTCCGTGGTAAGATGTAAGGGCTGAGCCATTCTGTCATGGTGAGAGGATTGGTTCCTTCCATGTTAGATGTGAGTGCTGAGCCATTCTGATGTGACTGTAGGATTGGTTCCTACATGATCAGATATAAGCACTGAATGCCATTCTTGGAATGGAGGCACTTGGTTAGTTACTAGAAAAGCTCAGTCTGGGACTGAGGGCCATTATGATGTGACTATAGGATTGGCTCCTACATGATCAGATGTGAGTGCAGAGCCATTTTGAGGCGATTGTAGGATTGGTTCCTACAGTGATCATATGTAAGTGCAGAGCCATTCTGAAGTGATTGTAGGATTGGTTCCTACAATGATCAGATGCAAGTGCAGGGCCCTTTCGGCATGGAGGATTGGTTCCTCACATGGTCGAATGTAAGTGCTAGGCCTTTCTGACATTGGTTCTTAGATGTGAGTGCTGGGTGTGTCTTTTTGATGTGATTATAGGATTGGTTCCTACATGATCAAATATAAGTGATGGGTAGGCCCTTCTGACTTAGGGTCAGGTATAAGTGCTAGAAAAGACCTACATGGAGGCTAGGCCTACAACCATCATGAAAAAGGGATGGCTCTATAGAAATTCCTGTGACGAGAAGAATCAAGAGATAGCACTCGTAATGATGATCTAGCAGAGATGTTCCAGAACCAGAGATGATCCAGATCCAGTGATGATGATCCACATCGAGTGATGATCTAGATCCCAGGATGATGATCCAGATCGAGATGAAGATGACTTGAAGATGACGAGGACTCGATCATGATCCAGATGATACAGAGAAGAAGACTTGTGCTGATAAATTGTGTCGAGAGAATACCTTCCTAGTTAAGAGGGAGTGTTGATGTAATTGTAACTTTGGAATGTATTCGATTGCATTTCTTATATATTGTACCCCCGATGTTTATTCCGGGAAGTGTTTGTAATGTAATTGAGTCATGTCATGCCCCGATGTTTCGATCGGGAGTTTCTATAATGTAAACAAGTCATGTCAAGTCAATGTGGGTAACCCTCCTATTGTTCAAGAGTTAAAGTCCCCACAGTTTCAGGGCCCTAGGGTTGTTAGACTCACCTAGTGAGTCATTGTCAGGTCGAGAATTAGTATAAATAGAGAGTGAGTCTCTCTATTTATCACACACTCACTCACACTCAGTTGTAGTGCATAGCTGAGGGAGAAAAAGTTGTTGGGGCTAGAAAGAAAGAGGCTACTGCTATCGGGAGATCATCTTACTATTTTGGGTTTTAATTTTGGTGCTGATTCTATCTCTGAGGGAGTTGCGGGGTTTTCTCCATTTATGGTTTCCCCGAGGAAAAACACTGTGTTCATTGTCTCTTGTGTTTGATTGCTGTGCTTGTTATTCTCTTAGTTAAAGATCCTAATATAATGCTAGCTTAATGTTAAAAATATAACAATGCAAGGTCATCTTACAACATTCAAGAGGAAGAAACAGTGGGTCAAGTAGCAAGGGCTGTCCCTAGGAACTATGCAACACTGGAGGATTGCGAGACAGATCACCAATCAATTGTGGTTGAAGTTGTAGGTAATATTGTCGAGCAATTTGTTTCTATTTTTATTGACCCTGGTTCTACTCACAGGTACATTACTCCTAGAGTAGTGGAGATTTGTGCTTTTAAGAAAGTAAAGCATAGCAAATCTTGGTTAGTTCAACTAGCCACTGGAACTAAGAGAAAGGTTAGTGAAATGTCCATTGGTTATGAATGTATTGGTCACTTATGTAGATCTGTATGTTCTACCACTTGGTTCCTATGATGTTCTCATCGGAATGGATTGGTTAGAAGCTCACAGGGTAAACCTTGACTATTATAATAAGACACTTCAATGCATGGACAAAGAAGGGAACCCAAGAGTTGTGAAAGGCATTCCAAAGGTGATTTCTGTGAGGAAGAAGATTTCAGTAATGCAGTTGAAAAAGTTATGTAGGAAAGGTTTCCAGTTGTATGCAGCTCATATTTTGGAGGCAATAGAGAATGCAACTCCTAGGTTGGAATACTTTCATGTGTTGCAGGAATCAGGGATGTGTTTCCTGATGACATTCCAGTGCTTCCTCCAAAGAGAGATATTGATTTCACAATTGAACTTGTGCCAGGAGCAGCACCATTGTCCAAGACACCCTACAGGATGAGTACACCGAAAATGCTAGAGTTGAAGATGCACTGTAAGAGTTGTTGGAGAATAAGTATATTAGGTCGAGTGTGTCTCCTTGGGGTGCACCAGTTCTATTTGTGAAGAAGAAAGATGTTACACTCAGGTTGTGTATTGATTACAGACAGCTGAACAAAGTCAATGTAAAGAACAAATATCCTTTTCTTAGAATTGATGACCTCTTTGATTAAATGAGAGGAGCAAAAATATTTTCCAATATTGACTTGAGGTCTAGTTACCATTAGGTAAGAATAAAGGATGAATACATTCATAATACAACCTTCAGAACAAGGTATGGACATTATGAGTTTGTAGTGGTACCATTTGGTCTCACAAATGCACCAGCTACATTTATGTGCCTTATGAATAATGTCTTCAACAAGTATTTGGACAAGTTTGTTCTTGTTTTCCTTGATGACATTCTTATTTATTCTAAGAATGAGGAAGAGCATGAAGAACATCTGAGATTGACATTGCAATTGCTCAGGGAGCCGCAAGCTGTATGCAAAGTTGAGCAAGTGTGACTTCTATAGAGATATGATTCATTATTTGGGTCACATTATATTAGATGAGGGAATATCTGTCGACCCAGAAAATATTGAAGCCATTATGAATTAGCCTACTCCAAGGAATGTGACAGATGTAAGATCTTTTATGGGGCTTGCATGATACTACAGGAGATTCATTGAAGGATTCTCCAAGGTTGCACATCTAGTCACTTCTTTGCAAAAGAAGGGGATAAAGTTTGAATGGACACTGAGGTGTGAAGAAAGCTTCCCATAGTTGAAGAATATTCTCATAAGTGCATAAGTCCTAAATATTGCAAACCCAGAAAATATTTTGTGGTGTATATTCATGGATGCAGACAAGGACTTGGAGGAGTCCTTATGCAAGACAACCACGTGATATGTTATGAGTCAAGAAATCTGAAGGAGCACGAGAAGAATTATGCTACTCATGATCTAGAACTTGCAACCATAGTACATGCTCTCAAGATGTGGAGGAATTACTTGATGGGCATATGATTTGAGCTAAGGATTGGCCATTGTGGTCTAAAGTATTTGTTTGATCAACCTAGTCTAAATTCTAGGAAAGCTAGATGGCTGGAGTTTTTATGTGAGTTTGATTTCAAAATAAAGCACATAAAAGGAAAGGAGAATAAGGTAGCTGATGCACTTAGTAGGAAGGTGCGGGAAATGCATGTGGCATCCATTAGTATTTTCCAATCAGATTTGAGACAATAGATTGTTAATCATACTGCCGAAGATGAATTGTATGAGCAGGTAAAAGACAAACTGCAGTAGCAAAGTATTGAGAATAGGTATGATGGATATAAATTGGAAGAAGATTGACTTCTTACTTATAAGAATAGAGTCTATATTCCAAATGTAGAAAATTTGAGGAGAATGGTTATGGATGAGATCCATCAAGCTCCATATTCTAGTCATCTAGGATATCAGAAGACGATTGCTACAGCTAGAAAGCATTATTTTTGGCCAAGAATGAAAAAGGACATGGCTGAGTACATATCAAGGTGCATGAAATGTCTGCAGGTAAAGGTTGAGCATCAACACCCAACAAGTTTGTTGCATCCTTTGCTAGTTCTAGAATGGAAATGGGAAGTTATTTCCATGGATTTTATTACAGGATTTCCAATGACTTGGAGACAACATGATTCCATCATGGTTGTGGTGGACAANACAGGTTAATTCTACACACAAGACTGATGACAATGCAAAAATATTCATGAAGGAGATTTTCAAATTGCATGGATTGCCTAAGGCAATAGTCTTTGACAGAGATGTCAAGTTCACTTCCAATTTCTGGAAGGGTTTGTTTACATATTTGAGCACAAAGCTAAAATTCAGCACTGCCTACCATCCTCATATAGATGGGTAGACAGAGAGAGTGAATCAGGTGCTTGAAGAGTTGCTTCGCATGTATGTGATGGGAAAACCAACCAAGTGGGAATATTACTTACACTTGGTAGAATTTGCATATAACAATGGACAACAAGCATCCTTGGGGATGAATCCTTATGAAGCTTTGTATGGAAGAAGGTGTAGGACACCCGTGACATGGGATAATCCGATGAACAAGGTTGTGCTTGGGCCATAATTGATCAGGCATAATTTGAAAGTAGCCCAGGAAAGACATAAAATCTATGCGGATACGCATAGGGTGAACAAAGAGTTCAGGGTTGGGGATCATGTTTACCTCAAAGTGAGGGAAAAGAAGAGTTCCTTGAAGCTTGGAAGTTGTGCCAAGCTGTCACCTAGATATTGTGGCTCGTTTGAAGTGCTTGAAAGAATAGGGCCAGTTGCATATAGAATTTCATTGCCTGCTAGCACTAGAGCTCATAATGTTTTTCATGTTTCTTTGCTTAAGAAATATGTACATCATCCTAACCATGTGATAAATTGGGATGTGATTCAGGTGGAACCTGAGGGAGAGTTCCAAATTGAGCCAATGCAAATTCTTGACAAGAAGGTCACAATGCTCCGGAACCAAGCCATAGGGAAGGTAAAGGTGCAATGAGAGCACTACAGTCCTGAAGAGGCTACGTGGAAGATGGAGGATGCCATGAGATTGGCACATCCATTTTTGTTCAATTTTGTAAAGCATTGAGGACAATGATATTGAAGGGGGAGGGGAATGTAACACCCCGGTTTTGACCCTAACTGCATTAATGTATATGATGTATATATTGTAATTAATTGTGTCGTGGAGATCAAGGAAAAATCCCCACCATTGATTTATCATTTTATGTTTCGGCGATTAAGATCGATGCCGATGGTATGTTGTGCTAGTCAGGCACATTATAATTATGGACACCATGTACATATGCAAATTAATTAAAATACCCACAAACAGCTATGTCAATGCATCAATAATGAGATGGGGGCATGATTCGTAAGGATAAGGGGGGGAAATATTCAACCTTTTGGGCTAATGGGGAAAAACCAAATGTCAGTAAAAGAACTCAAGAGAGTGGGAAACTAATTTCCTTGTCTTATTCACCCACCAATTTAATTCCCATGGGTTAGTTGGGCAGTTATTTCCTTGGGGAACGTATGCATGGGAAGCTATTAGTTTTGGTAGGGGTTGTCAGTCCTTGACCACACACATGCCCAAAGATGGGTATCTCATTTTCAGTCCCTCGTGGGGGAAAAAACCCATTCTACATTCACGTAGGGGTAGTTGGTCAGAGGTAGTCATAGAGGGAGTCACAGATCACACTCACGTAGGGGATTTTTCTCATGTGCTTGCGTGTAGGTAGACATTTTCTGGATGCATTCACATGATCGGGATTATTCCCATTTTTGTTTGCTGTGTGTTTTCCCTCATGAGGGAAATCATTCTCTACAATTTCTTCAAGCAAGAACTTGTTTTTGGTGAAGCCACTAAGTGGGACAAGAGACCCACGATTTTTTGGGTGATTGAGTTAGTTTGGCCACGTTAGGGCCAAAACGTCCTTGGAAAATTGAATTTGCTATTAGGAGTTGTTCTTACCCTTCTTAGCAAATTTTGTTGTTGCCCAACTGTTTTCCCCAATCCAGAGATGTGTATCTTGCTATGGATGCCTCTACTGTTCTTATTTGGATTGTTTTTTGAGTGGAAATGGGGTCTGAGCTAGCTTGATAAACCTAGTGGAAGAAGGAACCTCACAGACAGAGCTAGAGGGTTGGATTTCTTATTTTGACACCCTGAATAGCACTGGAAGGGAAGGCATGGCCTTAGGGACTATGTAGCAAAGAAGGGGATGCTTCCTTGTGTTGGATGTGTTGATGTTTTAGAAGTCAGGCTAGATCTAGTGCTGGTGTCCATGGCTCTTTGATTGAGCTCACTAGCTTAGCAATCGGCCTTTCCAGTTCCTGTATAGCTTGATAAACCCAACTGTGTTGGCTTGGCTGAGTTTTGTGTATTCTTGGCTACGTGTGAGCCTGCTAGTGTTCCCCTTATTCCTTGTGGAAATCATGCCCAGCTTGAGGGTGGCAATGTTGCTGAGAGATTGATGAGCACACTGGCCTATGGTTGGGTGGAATGTTGTAGCGACGTAGCTGGTTGCCGGACAACTCTTTTTCAAGATAAGTATTCTCGTGTGTTTAATCTCCCCAACTATATTTTCTTGATAAATTACTATGAACATGTTGAATGCTTGAATATGAATGACATGTGATTGCTTCCTTTGTTTAATGAATTAGATAGATGCATATGTATTTCCTTTCAGTTTCATTTTATATATGTTCATGGGGCTTAGTTTGCCTGGGTTGTTAACATCATGGTCGTGTCCTCTCCACTGAGTAAAGGGGTGGGGACGTGACACTGAGGGTGCGTTGAAATAGTCATAAACAGAAAACGTCATGGTTCAATGACTTCATAGAGAACCATAGGTGGAAAGTAGTAACATGCTCTCCAAGGTCCTCACCATTCTTACCTTCAAAATTCAAAAGGTTCAAAGGGAGTTTGGCGGGGACAACCTACCACATCAGATCATGAGATACCAGATTCCTGGTCAACTTCAGAAGGCCAGGTAGGTTTAAAGTACCCAAAAAGGGGATGCTAGGTCAGGTCATCGGATTCCATGCCCCCTGAAGAGGTTGGTTCATATAGGGCTTATTGTGATAAAGGTAATATCCTTGATCGGTTGGATAATAACCACCTCTCATATGACCCATATAAGGATGCAAAAGGATCTGATGATTAGGTATTCCTTGAGAAAGAGGTTCCATATAACCATAGTTATAATATTGATAGGTCGGTTTCCCTCCAGACACATAAGGAGACACGTAACCTTTGGATACAACTGTATCGATTGATGAGGGGATAATGTTGTTATATGGACTACTACTTCTTAAGGGACCATGCGAGACATAAGGAGGGTGTGACATGAGAAATGAATTTGAAGGAACAGGTGTGGCGGATGATGGGATGTAGGATGGAATGTAATACATGGACCCAATGTTCACACATCCACTATCACCCTCAAGAGAGTGAACCGTAGTATCAAGACCAGATGAAGGGAGCGAAAATCACCCCACAAATGGAGTAGAGGGTACAATATGACCACTCCCAAACCTATGAGAAAGAAAAGGAGTTGTGAAGCTCCCAATACCAACACCAGGGTCTACAGTGGGACCGATGGTGAATGTTGGGATAGAAGTAGTGAAATCCATCATGCCAAATGTAAACAGACTTGTGCTAGAGGGAGTAGGTTAAGTCTCAACACCTGACCTCTCCGAGGAGAACCTCCTATGGGAGGCTGTAAAATCTGATAGTCGAGGTTGTGTAGTATGTGAAGTACCATCCCCCTAAGGGTTGACATAAAATAGAGTTTTAGGTATCCATATGGTTCCTACCCCCAATATAGATGACTGAGATGGAGGGAACTCCGGGTTCTCAGATGTAGTACTCATGGAGAGAATTGTATGTGAATCAAAGTGCACAAAAAGTTTCCTAGAATGCCTATTCCTCTTCCAAGTAGGAGAAGGGTTCCAAGGAGATAATCCTGCTAAGTGTCGAGATCAATGAGGAGCCAAAATTCAATCCAAAACGATTAAAAATAATAAATACTTGACTAATTACTATCCCTAAAGCCAACTAGTGCACAAAGAGCACACCCCTAAGGAAACCAGGTCAGATGCAAACAAATAAAGAGGGAGGCTAAATGAGCTCCCAAATGTAGCAGGTATGTCTCTAATAGGAGAGTCCCGAGACTCCCATACACTATAAGAGGAGGTGTGTAACCAATTATAGTGGCCCTTAGCTTCAACGCATATAGTTACTGTGCTGTCCAACACCTACCTGACCGAGACATTCACAGAATAACTTCTACAAGTACCCCCTATGATACCTTGGTAAGGAATCTAAGGTCACACCAATATAACCAATGCTTAGCGTATGGGTAGAGTAACAAAGCCCAAAGCTCGAAAGAACCAAAGGTACCTCAAAATCTCCCAGATACGAATAAGATCCTGGAAATATCTACGATGCTCAACAGAAAGTGGAAAGGGGCTATCCCCACCACAAACATGTGCTCTACCTCGTGCTTAACTCCTGTGTAAGAGGAGCCTCTTGAGAACACTAATCATACCAAGAATTTCACTTCTCACCTGGAGAGACACCTAGTTGTTTTGTTTCATAGTCTTGGAAAGATTTACTCACGACACCATATTCCAAGACTGTACAATCCTAATCTTGTTGGTGCACCTCTATCAAATAAAATGTGTAATCAATTTTAATTTAAGTGTTAATTTTAATGGTTGTGATTACTCAAGGGTAATGAACGTGCAACTAGTGATGTTACGACTCAACAATGAAGTAAATATGCACACCTACAAAACAATGCCTAGTGCAACTTGTTTTTAATCATGACAAAGTGGTATGCCACTACATGTAGTGCAAAATTTCATTTCAAATTCCCATGCAATAATTCATATATGAAAGTATGATCACTAATTCCATCTAAGAAAACCTAATGCAAGTACCGAATCAATTCACGTGCATAATGCAATAAACATGCAAAGACAAAATATTTTTGTATTTCCACTATAGATGCAATTAAAATGCAACAAGAAGACCCTACAAATTATCATACCTCACAATAAGCAGAAAACAAGCCAAGAAAGACACTGATACCAAGAAGGCCAATGCACTAATAATAAAACAAAAAGGATATAAGACAAGAATAAATTTCAAATAAAATCAATAAAAAGACATCTCTGGTCACAACATAAGCAGTCAACAGGAAAGATAGGCACCCACAAAGACTCAACAATATTCACAACCCACCCAAAACCTCACAAATCAAGATATATAGAAAAAGGAGAGATGTATGCAACTGTTCAAGGAACAATAGCATATGTACACGAATGTATACACTACAACCTGCGTATATACACGATTGTAAGTTCTATGACCCTCGTATACAAAGGAAGAGGTAGTAACAAATAATCTAAGACCAAAATTACTTCAAGGGTTTTCCAACAACTCAACCAAATACTAAATGCAAAACATAAACACAAAGAAGCAGAGATAAAATAAAGCCAATCATGCACCCAAACCCCAACAAAAAGGAAATCCCCAATGAAGTCGCCAATTTTGTTACGGAGAAGATATACTATGGCTTGGGGTGGACCACAACATACAGGATGACACCAGAAATAAACCCATTTCCAGGCATGCTAAACATATGAGCGAAACTAACACTAAGGGACAAGAGGCATACCTTATTCCAGACGTTCAAAGTAGAAACGAATTTAGCTTTCAATCAAACTTGTACCTTCACATTTCCCTCAACAACAACAAGATATACAAACATGATATATGTAAATCGTTAGAATCTAATCTAGCATGTTATATTCCAACACATAAACAAAGTAACTACATCCATGGATACAAAGATTTATAATTACACATGCAATGGATGAGAATTGGATAATCCTATTAATATAAACAAAGAAAAAGATGACAAACTCTGTCGAAACCTTGTCAAAATTGAGAAATCGAGTCCCTCCACCTTGGCCTCCCCACTTCAATCCTCCATACAAAGGCAGGCTCACAAAGATAAAGGAAAGCTTGGGAAATAGCACTAAAGGACAAAGAGATGCAAACTCAAGTATATAAGAATGGGGCACAATTCCACTATAATATCTTTTCTCTCCAAAGTTCTCCCCCTCTAATGCTTCATAGTAGCTCAATATATAACCCCTCAATGGAAAGTGAAGGGTCGGAATGGATCGTTTCCTGACATATGGAAGGACAAGAGATAAGTCAGTCATTACTTGATGGGAGAAAACTCCAAATTTTTTTTTTGTTTTTGCGCATATTTCCTGATCTACGCGGTTGACATTGGTGCCATCTGTGTATATGCAGGTTGCAGAGTTGTGATCCGCGTATACTTATAAAAATGTCTTTTAAGGGGTTCCACTGGAGCATCAGGGTCATGGTGAGAAAAAATGGGTAAAAAGAGTCTGCATAGGGAAAGGGATAGGCCATCAAAGCATTATTTATCAGGTGTGGCAAACAATGCTATAATATATATCTTTATAATATCAAAGCTTTCTTTTGATCTCTAATTATTCTTTGCACCACATTTTCTCTTTGAAAGTAGAAGTAATAATATAATGAATGTTCTCAATATTTTGTAGAGTGGTCATTTCACTAAGCCTCCAATACTTTAACCAAGCCATGGCATCTTTAATCCTTCCCCGCTTCTGGAAAAGGTGCTTTTAGTTGGAGTTAAGAGCAATTTTGGGAAGCTGGCTGGACATCTCCTATATTGTTTAATTTGTTCTTGTACATTAGGTATCTAGTCATATGCATGCTTTCAAAGCAAGGGAGCCCTTGTTTTAAGAGGAGAATATGATAGGGTGTGTTTCTCTTAATTTTAAGATTATAAGTTATAAACCATTTCTGGATTTGCTCAATTCTTCTTTAAGATTCTCTGGAAATGTTGCACCACTAAGCTTCACAACCATATTAGATAACATGAATGACGAGCATTTTAAATATGAATTTCTTTTTGTCCCACATCACAAGTTTTGTCGATTTACAGTTGTTTTCGAGAACGAAGTAGGGTTTCCACCCTCCATTTATCTTCTTCTCAATGCTAAAGTTCCAATTGAGCTTGTGGTGAAAGTCAAATCCTAGATACTTATAGGAGGTTAATTTCTGTAAGATTCTATTGTCACAAGTCATTGTTAACGGTCATGCCTTTATTAAGAGTCAATGTTAACGATCATGCCCATATTGGTCTAGAAATATTTGAGAATTCATAATTTCTTCCCAAGATCATATTGACACCTTACAATAAGAACTATATCGTCAACATAGAGAAGAAGCATGATGAATATTCTTGCCAATGTAATTCCAGCAAAACTTGCCTCTTATAAACAATATTCTTTCTTATCGACATAAATGCCAAAAAAGTTAGGAGAAAGGGGGAACCCTTGCTTAACTCAATCTTGCAATTAATATCTTGTGACCATCCTTTCATGTTTTGAAATTTGGCAATGATGGTCTTATATAACCTTATAGTCAACTCGAGAGGGAATTTTAGCTCTTCTAATCTATTCCAAAGGTTATTTCTAGGCAATGTATCAAAATCTTTTTGAAAGTCCATGAAACAACAAAAACGATTGGATTTATTATTAGGACACTCCTTTGTGATAATCCTAAGTGTAATGAGGTGGTCTGTGGTTGAGTGGTTCCTTCTAAATCCTGCTTGGACTTTAGTCTGCTTTCCTTAATTTTCTAGCCATATACTAATCATCTTTTCAAGTATAATGTTGTATAACTTGGATAAAAGAGGGCTAATAATAATGGTTTGATAATTAGAGGGGTTATATTTATCTTTGCATATAAATATTGGAACTATAAGGCTTTGGTTTCAAGGCTTAGGGAATCCATGCTTGACTTCTAGATTAAAGTGATTGTGAATACAAGGGATGAGGATGAGTGCTTTGATTCTCATGACTTCTGCTTGGTACCCTTAATTGTCTTTAGCTTTTACATTGGCTAGATGCTTAATCCCAATGCCAATGTCAACTAAGAAAAATACTTGCTCAGTTGTAAGAAGGGTTTGAATGCTATCTAGGACATTTGGGGATTCGTAAATATTTTTAAGGTATGAGTCCCAATCCTCCAAAGAGATGTTATTATTTTCTTTAGCTTTACAAGTTAGAATTTGCCTCCATAATTTCTTAGGAGCCGTCTTAAATAAGTGTAAAATTTTTTCTTGTCTTTTATTTATATAGCAAGTATTTTTTCTTTTAATTAGAACTTTGTACTTGCTTATCTTGTTGAATTTCAAGGACTCGTCAATAGCTTCCTTAATTTCTCTATGTGCATGCTTACAATCGTTATCATACCAAGGGTTGGCTCTTATGTTCTTCTTTTAGCTAGAAATTTCACGAGAAAACATATTAATGACATAGGATATGGAAGTAGTGAAATTATGATAGAGATCTTCTATATTGCTCTTGTAAGACTAAGGGTTATAATACTAGCGCAACCACTCAACTTGTGGTCGGTGAATGTCATTAGGCCACCGGTCATTTTTGAAGGCACTCAATCGAAAAATATTATAGTTAGTTGGTTCTAGTTAACCATTTAACTATGTTCATTTAAATCTTAATCAAGATGCATTTAAGAATAACAATATAGATGACCATGAAATGAATCTCGGTTGTACACTTGTTATACCCGGGTTAATCTTGTTAATCCCCTGAAAGAAGCCCTAAATGGAAGATATAAATAAGCATAAAGTACTAGCACAACCACAAGTCAAGTGGCACATATGTGTAGCTAGCCACTTAGTTTTATAGAGATGGGTGAATGTTAAACAAAAAATAAATACTAAACATATGACCATGAAATGAATCTCCAATGTACACTTGTTACACTCAGGTTAATCTTGTTGGTCTTGAAGGAAGTCCAAAATATGAGATAATATCTAAACACCTATTCCAGTAACTAAACATTAAACTAATTATGAGATCCTTATGAATATCTATTTAAGGTATACCATAAATATTAAACTAAGAAAAAATATAAAACAAATAGAAGTATAAAACTTTAGTGAATTATAGATTTATAAATAATTAAATTGTCAATTGTTAAATGAAGCTTATATAAATCTTAATTAAGATGCATTTAAGCATAACAAGATATAACCACTATGAAATGAATCTTTATTGTACACTTATTACAATCTAGTTAATTTTGTATCATGGGTGAGTTTATTTACTTAAAAATAATAAGAAATATAAATAATCGTATGAAACCGATATTAAAGATTTTGAAGTAATAAAAAGGAGTTTGAATGGCCTAATGAGGTGAGGTTGGAATTTTAAATAAATTAAAGTGAGGTACACAAGATGGTTAAAATATAAACTTTCAAAAGTAAGGAAATATTTAAAGTCTAAGGAAATATTTAAAGTCTACTTAGTTATTAGGAGATATGTAAAAGTTGAGTTTAAATTTTGTTACTAAAATCAAAATTGATTTGACATAGATTAAAGTTTTTTATTCAGTAAGATTAAAAAATTGGAGAAAATTGTGACCATGATGTTGAAATGAAATCATAAAAATATGGTAAAATATTAAGAATCATAGAAAGGCTACTAAGTCATAGAAGTACATATACATGCAAAAATTAGATTTGTTGATGCAAGTATGATTAGTGTGATCATTGTGTTGTTGTTTTTTTTGGGAAGCAAACTACTTTGATTAATGGAATTTTTTAATTATTTAATTTTTTATGTTATGAATTTTAAAATATTTATTTGAGAAAATTATTTATTCTAATTAAAATGTTTTTTTCATATTTAAGAAATTTTTTAATAAAATTTAAATTTGAAAGTGTTTAAATAGTGTTTTAAAATATATATATAAATTCAACATCTTTAAATACTAATATCTAAATTATACAAATTTTATATCTATTATATGTAATATATAATGATCTAAACAAAAAAAACACTTAAAAAAATAAAAAACTTAAAATATTTATACTTCTCCTCTATTTAATTCAATTTACTAAAAGTATATATTACAATTTGCATTTTTTTACTTTCACATATAATATTATTATTTTATATAAATTTATATTTTGATGATAAGTGATGTAAAATATAGTGAATTGAATTTGATTTAAGGTTGAGAGGAGTATTGTTATTCTTTCGTCTAAAATCAATTTCCACTGAACTCTAAATAAACTGAATTCTGAAATGAAATGTATATTAAATTCTGAAATGAAATATATATATATATTGAGGGTTGTATGTGAACACATAATCGAGATAAAAATATCAACGACAACGAAGGTACCGTGATCTCATTTTCACACATTATCACTAACGAAATATCAACCACAACGAAGGTGCCGTGATCAAGATGGTATTATTGCTCCATATAAAACCAAACACCTACGCCGTCAACTTCCAAATACTACTGTTGTCCGTCTACGCTGAACCTGGGTCTGCATATCTAAAATGTAGAATAATCATACAATCATTAGCATACAATGGATTTCACATCTTTACAAGCTGTGTCCATGAAATAACAGGAAAGGATTTGTATTAATATATATATTGTTAAATGAAATACATGTACTTAACTCTGATTCTAAATCTTGGTATTGAGTTTATGGATAGATCTATATAATTCGCGTGTTCTCACGCAGAGAACGATGCAGAGAAAGATTCCAAAGAGACATACACATCCCCACAACAGAAACGTGTTTTCAAAACACTGTCTTCCTATGCACTCATCAGCGCCTGACTCTCTTGGACTTCGATAGGAAGAAGACGAAATATCATAAATGATTCCTGCAACTTCACCGAAGAGAAGTGAACCAAACGCAATGTTTGTGATGAGAATGTTGTGGTTGACACCAAAACTTTTCATTCCGAACATCTCTGATGAAATCGGAATGGCTATGGCGCTGATCGCTCCTACCGAAGTTCCAACAATGGCGGTGCTCACATAAAGAACACCAGAGTGCGTTGGGTTCATAAACCGTAGCATAAAGAAGGCCGCAACCATGGGAACCATCCATATGCCGATCCATCCTGGCCTTGGCAGGGATCGGTTCTTTCGCAACATCCGGCATTCCTAATTCACATCAAACAGTACCGTTCTTGTAACTAAATGAAATGAGAAAAAAAACTCAAGAAATAAATGACAGTATAAGATATGCCAGTAAGGAGCATGTATGGATCAGTGTACCTTAAAATAATCGGGAAGTCCTGATACAATTCGCCCAAAAAATCCGAATGACGAAAGAAGAGATACTAAGATTGGAGTCGTGGAGTATCCAAGGGACTGCACAATTTGCCCTAGGTTATTCATATATACTAGTCCTACAGTTGCTCCACAAAAATATACGAAGTAATATAACCAGAAATCAATACTTCGCAAGAGCTGTAGGATGCTGTGCTCCTCTCCCAGTGGTGGAACTGATAACAACTGGAATCTTCTGCTTTTTATATGATTGAAATTCTGTACAGCTTGAAGTGGGTTTTCTATATTGTCCGGGCTTTGAATATTGATTTTGTTCTCTTCAACTTGAATGAAACCCACCTCGCAGCTTTCGTTCTTGGTTGGATTCTCCACCGTAGGATTCTGCTGCTTTGAACTTGTAGCGTACGAGTTTACCTTCATTTCATTCCTTATATTGTTTAAGGAAATCTTGAAGGGTATATATATAGGGGCCATCAACAGAATAATAATCACGCCAAGGTAGACTCCTTCCATCTGGCGCTTCCCATGGGGCAAGAAGGCGAAAACTATGGAATATACAGCCGTGGCAAGGGCAATCAGCGTGCATACAGCCATGTATTTCTTATCTGCATTTTCTTGCATGGCCGCCGTTTTTAATTGTGAGACATGGAGTATTACTCCTGAAATCACACCCCCTACAACGGGGACTATGCAGTTTAAAAGTAGGTACAGGGAAGGAATTCCCGGGTCCAGAATGGAAGAGAGACAGGTATAAATTACGGGACTGACACCTACGTAGCTTGTACTTAAACCAGAAGCCATTCCTCTCTCGTTTGGGAAATTTTCAATGGCAGCCTTGAAGCTCACTGTGTTGAACCAGCAGATGCTATTTCCAGCCAAAAAACACAATATATACACCTGCGTTACTCCAAAATAGCAAATTATATATCGTCAACACGGTTAACGCTGCTCGTAAAAGTAAATGATAAGAATTTTTTGGAACATGTAATTAGCCTATAATTCTATTTCAATTCGTTAAACTCTATTAGAGATGAGAAATCCATCCCTCAATCTGTATAAAGCACAACAAAATGAAATAAAATTTGGAAAAACTGTACCTGCCAAAAAGCCAATGGGTGAATGATTTCACTCAGAATTAGCCACTGGACGCCATAACCCACCATTCCCAAGCTCATTCCAATGGCAAGAACAGCCCATGTTGGCAGAAACCTGCACGCCAGGCCTGAAGTCCATCCCATAATTTTTCCGAGGTCCGAGGCCACCGCCAAACTATTCAGCTGGAGTTGATTGATCCCCATAATATTCTTCAAGTCAGTAATCAGAAAAAACAAAGTTGGTGCCATTGATAGATTGCAGCCATATCGCTGCTATAAAACAAGCCCAGCGTTTGATGGCGGGCAAGTTAAAGCTAGGCATCTTAGTGCTCCATTCCATGGCACAAAATTAACAATATAACTGAATATCAATACACGAATTGCAATATGCCATCAGTGGTTATTTTTATAGGAGAGATGTATGCCAGTTGGCAATTACAGTAGCAGAATAGACGCTTAAGTCTTCTCGTGGGCTCCAACGTAGTTAAAGCAACTGACCTCGAACGCCACTCATTCTATACGTTGCTATCGGACTAGATCACTGATTGCAGGAAAATGTTGATTAATTACGTGTTATTTACCTCCACGATTCTAAAAATCAATTCAGAAATAGTGACGAAAACATGACTTGTTCCTGAGCTCAGATGTTAAATGAAACCATGGAACGAAGAAATTGAACCGGAGGACTCGAGGAGTATAGTGGATCCCAGTAATCCATTGATGCTGAGATTGTAAGATGCACGTAAGTTTGTGAACCATTAGTAAACTTAATATAAACCATAAATTATGTAACTGACAAACACCGCTAAATGTTATAACGGATATAATGACACAATTAATCCAAACTTAATATAATCCATAAATTATGTAACGGCGATCAAACGCTAAATGATATGGATATTGAATAACTATAATATAATACACTAAACATCGCATTCCAATCACTAACCCCTGTGTTAAAATTTTCTATTCGACTATTCACTAATGTTGTTGCCGGTGTTAAAATGTTCTATTCTACTATTCACTAATGTTGTATCTAAATCTCTAAACATTTTATCTATAAATCTTTAAACATTTCGTTTAGTTAATTAATAAGAGAGGTTTAGTTTGTTTGACGGTCCAAGATCAAAACCTTCTGAAAAACTACATTTAAATCCAATCATGTTAAGTGTTCGGGTTGATGCCATATGCCCTAAAAAAAGTGATTTTGACCAATTTTCACTAATGTTGTAAACATCCTATCTCAATTCTTAACCTAGATATTAAAATTTTCTACTCAACCAATCTCAATCCTTAATCTAGATATTAAAATTTTCCAGTCAACCAATCTCAATCCTTAACCTAGATATTAAAAATTTTCCACTACATCAATCTTCACAAACATGTGGAAGTTCTTTAGCCTACCAAAAGAGCAAGAAGTTAGAAAGTATTTATATAATATCATTGTAATTATAAACATAATGTAATTGTAAGGGCAATTATTTTTAAGGTTTTTTTTCATTAAAAATAATAATTTAAAGAAAATTAAATAATTTATGAATTTAATCTTTTATTATTATAAAATATAATTTAAATATTATAAACTTGTTTACAACTAAAATTATACAACTAATAGTAGGAAAACACTCATACATAGTGACCTTAAGCATTGCAAATTATCTTAAATATGTTGCACTCACATTGCCTTTTTGATTACATATGTTATCTTAGCAATCACTCATTCAAAATTGTATTAGATATGTTCATCATTTTTTTTAAAAATTGTCCCAACTTGTTCTTACTCGATCATCATAGTTTTGTGGTTGGTTTTCCCTACATTTTGTAATATATATTTTTTAATATTTAAATGTATAATTAAAATATGTACAAATAAATAAATATGAATATTAAGTTAAAAAATAATGATATATTATAACAATATAATTTAAGAATATAAGTTTATTTGACTTTACTATTAATAGCCAATTTTAAAAAATTAATGTAATAATGTAGGAATTATTAATGTGTGAATTAAAAGATATAGTGAAAATTAAATATTAGTTAAAATATATTTAGTTTATTTTTAAATGATTTCTTATTTTTTAATATTTAACAATGTACAGATAAAATATGCATCCATATATAATTGATTATATTGAATTGATAAAATAATGATATTGTTATAACAATATAATTTAGGAGTATATGTTTATGTGGCTTTAGCACTAATAACGAATTTTAAAAGATTCATGCCATTTTTAATGTGTGAATTCAAATATGACATCTAAATGATATAATTTAGGAGTATATGTTTATGTAGTTTTGGTATTAATAATGGATTTTAAAAGATTTATGCTATTTTTAATGGCACACGAAAAAATAATATCATTATACATATAAAATTTTAAAAGTGAATATTTATATAATTTTGAAATTAAGATTTAATTATTGAAATGAATTATGTATTTTTAAAATGTTGATTAATATTTTTTTAATATTTACATATATATGAATTTATAAAGCATACATAATTTAGTGTTAATAACTTATTTAGTGTAAATATTAAGTTATGAAAAATTTATATTATTGTACATATTAAAATGTTGATTTATATTTTCTTAAACATTTATATATACATGAATTTACAAGGCATATATAACTTATATTTTCTTAAATATTTATATATACATGAATTTACAAGGCATATATAACTTAGTGTTAATAACTTATTTAGTGCTAATATTAAGCTATGAAAAATTTATATTATTGTACACATTAGAACTAGGAGTGGATGCTTATGTCACTTTGATATTTAAAACGTTTAGGTTGTCTTTAAGTGTTAATTCATGTTTTGTAACCATTAAATGTCATAAAATAAATATATTATTCTGGATCATAGGAGTGTGGCTCATATTTTTTAATCATTAAGTGTTATAAAATAAACATATTATCCTACATTAGATAGAGTGGATCATAAGAGTGTGGCCAAGGCATTAAGAGAAATTTTTAAAAAGATTTATGTTATTTTTAAAGTGTGATTCTACAAAGACTTGGTTTTACATTCTAACCCCTCGTTCCATGGAGGTTTGGATGGTAAGATTAGCTAGTAAGAACTTAAAGGTGAATATTAAGGAATAAAAAAGTGAAGATTAAGGAATTCAAAAGGAAAGAGCCCAATTAATATATGTGAAAGATACAACCACTTTATGTGCGTTTATAATGATATAATGTTTATAATTCAGAGTGTATGTGTTATATTTTCTCCTTAAACAAGCCTTATATAAGGATTTATAGGGATTGGTGTTGTGGTTAAAAATCAAGTTATGAAATTATTGTACTCATTTTGGATGTGATGAAAAAAAAAAATTTATATTTATTTAAAGTTAAAATGCATTAAATTTATATTTGATAAATTATTGATATTATAAGTATTATTTTTTATGTTAGGATTTTATCAAGTAACTTTTTTTATTATAAAAATAATCATAATTATATAGTATAAAGTCATAACTTTGTAATAAGGTTGAATAAGTTAACATTCAACAATCAATGCAAAAAGGTTTTTTTTATTAATTATGATCGATTTGTTAAATGCAATTTGACCATCTTAAGTAGTTAGGGTTATGGACATTTAAAGCCTATTTAAAGAAGCTCCAACACTATAAAGTGCTTTTGTGAAGAATCTTGTAATGGATCTCTATTCAAGTGAATGGACACTGTTACGATGCACTTATACTCAACGCACCTTCAGGTGTACCCCAGGTAGAGAGGACCAATTTTTTTGACCAGGAGGGGTTTTATTGAGCGATGGAGGTCATGGTTGGACCCTTTGGTCCTTTTTTATGGTTACTATGGATTAATGGCACTGTTGAATTCCCTCTAAAGAGGTTTTTAACCTCAGGGTTGGTGTCCAGTGCCCTTAAGGGTTGACCACTAGGTCTCATTGCTCCATATCCTACCTACACACTCGAGTGGCCTCTGCTTCAGCCACAAGACTCTATTCTTTAGTCACAGACACTTCATACACCCTCCTGGCCCTTCTGTAACATCCTTGAAAATTCATAAATAAATAAAAATTTTGTTTACAAAGTGTAACTTCTAGAAATTCTAAGAGACGTTATATTTCACTTACTCCCTTTGTCGTGGTGATAATGACTTCTTTATAATATGCAAGATTTATGTGCCTATGTTATTGTTTATCATCACATGTTTCTTTTTACGACCTTTTATCGATATTACGCCATACTATTTTGTGACAATAACTGCCTTTAAAAACTATGTTGGCTGCAAGTCGTAAAAATGTTTGTCATTCCTTCATTTTTGTTCTACTCATGAGCTAAAGGAAAAAGGTCATAATCTTACTTAGTCTTTAATACTAATGCTTGAACCTTCATTTTCCCTTTGTGTAGGTGGATGAGATCACCCTTAAGTTTTGCTAAGGAACGAATCCTACGCTATAGGGAAACAAAGCAAAGTAAGAAAGGTGGTCCACCTAAGTTTTGGAAATAACCTATAACCTAACTAGTTTTTAAATTGACTTTCATACTATATACTATACCCTATCTTATCCTTATCATGCGAAAACCTAACTAAAGCATATACCATATGCCTAAACCAAATATCAACTTTGGATAAGCCTAAGTGTATGATATACAAACAAAGACGATAATCCTTAACTATACCATACATTATAAAATCCATAGTGGGGACACTATGCATGAGGATTTGGTCTTTAGTTATGATTTGAGGGTTGGTATAAACCTTGACATCAAGATGGTGAAAGGTTTAAGAAAAGGACATGACAGGAATTCATATGCATGTAGGTCATGTGGTCGCATTAAAATCTCTAGTTGGCGGCAAAAGGAGAGGGTGCAAAACCCTAGGATTTTAATGTGTCTTGATGGTTGTGCCTGTCCTTTCAATGGGGTTTTGTTTGATGTTAGTTGTTCTCTCATTTTAGCACTTGGACTTTGGATGTTCAACTTCCTTGAACTTTTGTCTGTGAACCGAGATGGAGGAGCCACCAATCTTGGTCCTCGACACCTTCTGAACCTATCCAAGATTGAACAGTTCGTCGGTGGAGTTTGTAAACCTCGTTGTAGTGAAGTTTGGGTTACTCTCATTGTATTTAAGAATGCCAAGAAGGTAAATAATTCATCTTCATTTCCACTATTGTTTTTCTCTCTTTGTACAAGGTTTAAACAAAAACTATTGTTTAACTCCTGGGACATATATGTGCAGGAGATAACCAGAACGACTCTATACGACGAGGGTTTTTCTTGGATACTAACCGAGAAGATCTTGCAGCCGATAAGACTTATGGATTCACCTTTCATGGTTCTATGGAAAAAAACTAGGTTTTTGGTTGATTGTTTATCCCCATAGCATGGGGGCTTCATCTCAGTGCCTGTGCGTCGATGTGAAAGTGATAAATTTCCTTTGGTAATTTTATGATGATGTAAGGGATTTTCATTTCCAGTGTAGTCATAGCGACTATGCCACTGTTTAAATGTATATTTATCGTAGCTCTGCTACTTTTTTTAATAATGTAATGGTTTTAGCTTTGTAAATAACCTCTGAGGGCTTTATATAATGCCATGTTTATTTTTCCAATACTGTAACATGGTTTTCTTGTTTATCATTCCGACTGTGTACATTTTCTTTTGCACTATACTTGAATATCGGTCTTGTTTATTGTTTTTAAAGTTGGTGAATATAATATGGCTATGGGGCCCTTGCTGTTGCGACTGATTTGGAAAGAGAGCCATAAGGCCTCTGTCAAAAGATATTGTCTGTTATCATTTTCTAGTAATGTGGTGAGGGTTTTGTATCTAACTTGACTCTTCAGTTCATTGTTTAAGAAAAACTATACTATGGTCGCAAGGCCTTTTACTGTTGCATTCATTTCTTGAAAAGGGCCATAGAGCTGCTTGTTACATATGCTATTACTCTTTAAATTTAATATCAAACGTTATGGAATGTGTCCCGCGAGGAATTTAATTTTACAGTCCTAGATATTATTTTGATTTTGTTACATAGTCGTTTTCCTTATAATGATAGTTAGCAGATTTTGGGAAAAAATCTTATACAGGATAGGTTAACAATTTTTAGATCTAGAGGCCTCCACCCTGTCATTCTTGTTTTATACAGAAAAAGGGTCGTAAGGCCATTGTCATATAGATAAATATTGTTAATTATTCTCAGCAAAGGGTTTTGGTAACTTTTAAAAGACTCGTGAGGGTTTTCCGAGTTGGATCTTGACTTTGGAATTCATTAATTGTCCTTAAATTATAAATGAATTTAGTTTTAAATATGTTGGCCATGAGCCCATGCTTATCTTGTTTCTTTCTTGATAGAATTCATAAGGCCATACTCGGTTTATAAATTATGAAACCATTATTAGGTCGATTAGACAGTCCTTTTTAAAAGGGACGATACTGTTTTCTTAGTGAATAAGACTGATTTTAAAACCAGAGATATAAGCCCTAAGGCTGCTAGGTTTTAAATTTGTGAGTAATAAACTACATATAACGATACCGATTTGTCTTACATCTTGTAACCAATGCTGCATCCTGTCGATAAAATCGATATGCTATTTCAAGAAATTAATGTTTTAGTGGGATTTGAAACCTAACTTAGTTATTGATATACAATTTTGCTTACCTATTGTATCTAGGGTTTTGGATCTAAAATAGATGGTTTACTTAATAATTCAAGCTTGAAGTTAAATAAGTTTATCCTGAGTATAATCGTATATACTATGTGTATTTTTATTACAGGCTTAAATATTGAGTACATTTTAGATAAGAATTGTTTTTGTTTCACATTAGAAACCATGAAGTTAGCTTATTAATTCTATATGGGTTTTTACCCTTATTAATTCTATGTAACTAGATGTATAATTTATAATGGCCTCTATACAAGTTATGAATATTATAATAGCTTCTGTAATAGATCTCATATGGTGTTTTCAAAGGTCTTCACTAAAAATTAAATGTTATGTTCTTTAAAACCTAGACTAACAGAGGATTACCAAAGTAGGTTTAAGAAGAATTGAGAAAAATGCCAAGAACATGAAATGGTATTGTTTTAAGCTAAAACTAACTTAATAGAAATAATTAGACTAAATTCATATTTCTTTTGTTTAGTAACAGTAAAGGCTAATTTCCAAAAGCTCTGTAACTAATAACAATTTTCAAATAGGAAGTACAAATAAGAACAAAAAACTATCAATACAAGAGTTGCAGATACTGAGCATACTTCCAAATACAAACATAGAATTAAATCATCAATAAATAATAACAATTAGAACTTGAATAATGTACAGAAGGGGACAAACACCCAAAGGAGACTGTTGCACCCAAACTTCTCCGGAAGCAACCAAGATTACTTGCTTAGGACCCTCGATCCTATTTACTAAACCACTAGGACGAAGATCAATAGATATAGCCACACAAAAAACTTTCTACAACTTAGCACTCATTAGCAAATGTAACTCAACAATTCCACTTTAGCTATCCCCTTATCAAATTCCTTGTGTGCTTGAATTTTCAGTTTGCAGCAGTCGCAAGGTTCATTCATTTAGAAATCAGAATGAGTAGTGAGCCTCGTGAACAATTTGATGGTATTTATAAGATTGCCTAGGTCTTTGGGTCAGTTTTGGAATTAAATGAGCCACCAAGTCAGTTCCCCCTCTCAGGAAACATGACCACAATTTTAGGGATTGTGCTTCCTACAACAACTAGAAAGTCAAATGCTAGTGCTGCCACTTGTCAACCAACCTTCTACAACTGTTCATTCCTCCTAGCGGGTCAGTGAACACTCTTTTAACAGTCTCCCTTGGATAGGTGTCTCTTCTTTTTAATTAATAAAATAAATAATTCTTCAATTACAGTAATCCTTGATCAACTTGGTCATAAAACTTTACAATAAATTTAACATAATGTTTTTTTGAAATAAATAATAAATATTTATTTTTCAGTTCTAGGTATGTTACAAATACCCTCCCTTAAGCTCAACATCGTTCTCAATGTTTCTTAAGTTATTATGAGGCTTCCTAGAACAGATCCGGATATGCCACACACATATTGCTCTTAGATTCCCAGGTTGCTTCATATGGACTAAGGTGTTTCCATTACACCTAAAACTGTCCAATGGTGCAATTCCAGAGAAATTTTTTCCTCTTGTCGAGAATACAGTCTCATTCCACTAGAAAATCTCCTTCTGGTTCTACCTGAATCACATTCCAGTCAATCGCATTAGTAGCATCGTGTACATATTTTTTCAAAATAGAAATGTTAAAGAAATTATGTATTCTAAGATTAGGTGGCAAAGCTAACTGATATGCCACTGGCCCTACTCTTTCTAATATTTCGAATGGTCTGCAATACTTGGGTGCTAATTTAACATAGATCCCTAGTTTAAAAGAGCTATTTTTGGGTTGTACCTTAACAAAAACATGCCCACCCATCGATAATTATTTCAAAGTTTTTTTAAGGTCGGCATGACTCTTTTGTCTGTCCTGAGCAGTTTTCAAATTTCTTTGTACTTGTTTCACTGTTAGTTCTAGTTATTTTAACAACTCAAGTCCTAACATCAATCTGTCAACTAGATTACTTCATATAATAAGAGTGTTACATTTTCTGCCATATAGTATTTCAAAAGTACTAAGCTTTGCTAAAGCTTGATAATGGTTATTATATGCAAATTCAACTAAGTGCAAATAATCTTCCCACTTCGTAGGATAATCTCTAACATACATTCGTAACATATCTTCTAGTACTTGATTTCCTCTTTCTGTTTGTCCATCTGTTTGCGGAAGATAAGCAGTACTGAAATTCAATTTAGTAACTAAACCTTTAAATAAAGATTTCCAAAAAAATCCAGTAAATTAGGATCTATGTCAGAAATTATTACTTTTGGAATTCCATGCAAGCGAAATATTTTTTTCATAAAGATATTAGCAATACTAGTAGCTTTATGAGTCTTCTTAACATGTATAAAGTGTGTTGCCTTACTTAGTTTATCCACAACTACCATTATTGAATCATTTTGTTTCTAGTTTTTAGGTGAGCCAGTTATAAAATAAATACTGATGACTTCCCATTTCCAATTTGGAATTGGTAATGGTTGTAAAAGACCTGGTGGGTGTTGGTGTTCAACTTTAACTTGCTGACATTCTATACACCTAGCTAAAAATTCAGCAACTTTTTTTTTTTTATATTAGGCCAAAAATACTATTTTCTCAACATTATTATCATCTTTTGATATCATGGATGTCCATAATAAGGAATTTTGTGTACTTCATTCAATATCAGTAGTTTAACTTCCAATATATTTGGCACATAAAGTCCGTTTTTATACAACATAAGACCTTTTTCATCAAAACTGTAATCTGTATTTATATTTTCACATACATTTTCTTTTAAACTCTGGTAATCTGTGTCCATTTTTATTCCTTCTTCGAATTTATCCTCTAAATCACTTTTATAACTACTAATGGTAGCTACAAAAATTGTTACTGCATTTCTGCTTAAGGCATCAACCACTTTATTTTCTTTCCCTTTAATGTGTTTTATTTCAAAATCATACTCGCTAAGAAAGCTAACCATCTAGCTTGCCTTGTGTTTAGATTTTTTTGATCAAACTGATATTTTAGGCTTATGTTATCAAACATTAGCAAAAATATTTTACGTATTAGATGGTGGTGCCACATTTTTAAAGCATGGATTATGGTATCCAGCTCTAGGTCATAAGTTTCATAATTCTTTTTGTGTGTTTTCAACTTCCTTGATTCATACACAATTACATGACCTTCTTATGTCAGTACTCCACCCAAACCTTCTTTGTATGCATCAGTGCATACGACGAAATATTTGTTTGGATTTGTTATTTTTAGAATGGGTGCAGTGGTTAATAATCATTTTAATTTATTAAAACTTTCTTCGCATTTTTTATCCTAGACAAATTTCTTGCCCTTTTTCTGTAATGATGTTATAGGATTTGCAATTTTCGTAAATCCTTCTATAAATTTTATGTAATAACCTATTATTCCCATAAAGAATCATACATCAGTTACATCCTTGGGAATAGCCCAATCAATTATTTATTTTATCTTATCTGGGTCTACCGATATCCCTTCCTTGGATATTACATGCCCTAAATATTGTATATTATCTTCATAAAATTCATATTTACTGAACTTAGCATATAGTCGATGCTCTCTTAAAAGTTGTAGTATTATGTGCAAGTATTCGTTGTGCTCTTCTTTCGTTTTAAAATATATTATTATGCCATCTATAAAGACGACTACAAATTTGTCTAAGTATTTACTTAGGACAAAGTTCATTAAGCACATGAAAGTTACTGGAGCATTAATTATCCCAAAGGGAATAACCACAAATTCATATTGCACATATCTTGTTGTGAAAATAGTCTTAAATATATCCTTGTCTTTAATTTTGACTTGATAATATCCATATCTCAAGTCTATTTTTGAAAATATCTTCGCTCTGCGTATCTGATCAAACAGATCATCGATGTGGGGCAGAGAATACCTATTTTTAATTGTAATTTTATTCAGTTGACGATATCTATACATAGACGTAATGTCCTGTATTTCTTCTTAACAAAAAGGACAGGTGCTCCCTAAGGGGATAAACTCGGTCTTACATAGTTTTTATCTATTAATTATTTCAATTGTAATTTTTATTCGTTAAGTTCTAAAATGTTCATTTGATAAGACTCTTTTAAATTTGGTATAGCTCCTGGTACTAATTCGATTGTAAAGACCAGATCTCTTTTTGGAGGTAATCTTGGAATTTCTTCTAGGAAAACATTCGAGAAATCCTGTAGGATTGGAATATCATCAAAATTTAACTTATCTTCTTTATCAATTTGTTCATTATTTATTATGTGTACAACAAAAAATTTACAACCTTTTCTTACAGCCTTTTTCATCTGCAAGGCTAAGATTTGTCTAATAGAGACCTTCCTAGGTATTCCTTTAACTGAAATCCTTTCTCTTTTATCATTTAAACAAGTAAAAGTTTTCTCAAAACAATTTAAAATCACTTGGTGTTTTTCCAGCCAATCCATACCTATTAGTACATCATAAGACCCCAACGTTAACACTTTTAACTTGACTTGAGTTTTAAAATGACTCATAAGCAAATTAAAGTTTTCAACATAACTGACCACTTTCATTTTAGTTCCTGTAGCTAACTGGAATAGCTAGTATTTTCAAACTTTTTAAAGATAAGCTGCACTTTTCCACTATGCTAGGTGATGCATAAGTTAAACTAGCACCTAGATCAATCAAGATGGAAACAGACTCATTTTGTATCATACCTTGCACTTCTACCATGGAAGTCTGATGATCCTCCTGTCGGTTCTCCAAAGCTGCATTATTTCTGGGCATTTCATTTGCCATATCTCAAACTATTTCCTCTTCCTAGATGGTATGCACATTGCTGAATTTCCCCTTCCTATTTGAACAATACTTGGAATAATGTGGTCCTTGACATTCTCAACATTTCTCCACCTTATGTTCATTATTTTTAACAAAGTTGTCAGGCATATCCCTACCTTTTGGTGCTGTAGTATTCCGTGGTGCTTTATTTTTAAAATCTACTCTATGATAGTCATTCTTGGAGAAATTCTGATATTTACTCCCAAAACTCTTATTTGACTTAAACCCTCTTCTTTCCTGGTCAAAGTGACTCGTCTTCTTATTCTTCTAGTTAGGTAAACTTTCTCTCTTCTTACTCTGTTCATAACATAAGTCAAACTTTCTCATAGCTTCATCAAGAGTCTTCAAGTTATCAAACTGAATCCTATCCTTGAAGCTAGTGGGCAGACAGCTTAAAAATCTTTGTATTTTAGGCTTTTCATCAATTATGTAAGGTACATTTATTAACAGACTTAGAAATTTGGTACTTAACTCTTTCATTGTCATTGAACCTAATTTTAGTTCGTAGAATTCTTTAGCACTTTCCTCGTAGTACTATTCAGATAAAAACTTCATTTTAAAATACTTTTTAAAAACTCTCCAGGTTAAGTACTTCTCCTTAATATTTTTAACTCGTTTTATGTTTTGCCACCATATGTCAGCTTTTCCAGTTAAGTTGTAAATAGCCATCTAGGATTTTAGTCTGTCAGAATAGTTATAGATCTATAAATATTTCTTCATTCCCAACAGCCAAGTTTCGCCTTCTTCACCTTTTTCTACTTCTTCGTTAAACATGGGAGGCTTTATTTTCTTTAATTCCTCGGAAATTTCTTCATAGGGTTTGTACTTTCTCCTCCTAGGTTTACGATCACCTTCGCTACTGTCACTTGTGTATTTATACCTTCCCGTACGTGACCTTGCATTAACCTCTGAAGAAGATTCACTATCATAATATTTTTCTTTCTTTTCTTTATTTTTGTAGGACGTTCTTTCAGAATTAGTTTAATAAAAAATTCTTTTATCTTTTCCTCTCTTATGCATTTTGTCTAATAACATCTGATTCATTTCCATAATTCTTTCATTATCCATTTTTAGTTTGTAGTTCATCTTTTAACTCCTTAACTATTTGTAGTAACTCTGAAGGTGTATTATTCAGTTCTACATAAATGTTATCTGGATTGTTGTGCTGAGACCCATTTTCAGCAGATGCTTCCACACCTTCCATTTTCCTGCAAAATGGATTTTTATATTTTGAACAGAAATAATTGTAAAATATGACCAGTATATTTGTTTCTTATTTTCATGGGAGTGAGCCAATCAGGTCTATTTTTTGGAAAGTTGCTCTAATACCACATGTAACATCCCTAAAAATTCATAAATATTTTATTTATTTATTTACCAAGTGTAACTTCTAGAAATTCTACGAAATGTTATACTTCACTTACTCCCTTTATTGTGGTGATAATGACTTATTTATAATCTACAAGATTTATGTTCCTATGTTAGTGTTTATCATTGCATGTTTCTTTTAATGACCTTTTATCAATATTACATCATACTATTTTGTGACAATAACAACCTTCATAAAATCTCTTGGTTAGAAGTTGTAAAACTATTTGTCGTTCCTTCAGTTCTATTCTACTCATTAGTTGTTAAAGGAAAAAGGTCATAATCTTACTTAGTCTTTAAGACTAATTCTTGAACCTTTGTTTTCCCTTTGTGCAGGTGGATGAGATCACCCTTAAGTTTTGCTAAGGAATGAATACTACGCTACAGGGAAACAAAGCAAATTAAGAAAGGTGGTCCACCTAGGTTTTGGAAATAACCTATATCCTAACTAGTTTTTAAATTGACCTTCATACTATATACTATACCCTGTCTTCTTTTTGTCATGAGAAAACCTAACTAAAGCATATACCATATTCCTAAACCAAATATCAACTTTGGATAAGCCTAAGTCTATGCTATACAAACACATATGATAATCCTTAACTATACCATATGTGTTTGTATATGGGGACACTATGCATGAGGATTTGGTATTTAGTTATGATTCAATGGTTGGTATAAACCCTAAAATAAATATGGTGAAAGGTTTAAGCAAAGGATGTGACATAAATTCAACCACATGTAGGCCATGTGGTTGCATTAAAATCTCTAGTTGGTGGCAAAAGGAAAGGGTGAAAAACCTTAGGGGTTTAATGTGTCTTGATGGTTGTGTCTGTCCTTTCAATGGGGTTCTGTTTGATGTTAGTTGTTCTCTCATTTTAGCACTTTGCCTCTGGATGTTCAACTTCATTGAACTTCTATCTGTGAACCGATATGGAGGAGCCAACAGTGTTGGTCCTTGACACCTTTGAACCAGTCCAAGATTGAACATTTTGCTAGTGGAGTTTGTAAACCTTGTTGCAGTGAAGTTTGGGTGACTCTGGTTAAATTTAAGAACAACGAGAAGGTAAATACTTCATTTTAATTTCTACTATTGTTTTTCTCTCTTTGTACAAGATTTAAACAAAAGCTATTGTTTAACTCCCGGGATAATGTATGTGCAGGAGATAACCAGAACGAATATCCACAACGAGGGTTTTGGTTGGATACTGAACGAGAAGATCTTGTAGTCGGTAAGACTTATGGCTTCACAATTCATGGCTATGTGGAAAAAAAGGGTTTCTGGTTGAGTTTTTATCCCCATAGTATGGGGGCTTCATCTCTGCGCCTATGCATTGATGTGAAAGTGGTAAATTTCCTTTGGTAATTTTTTGACAATGTAAGGAATTTTCGTTGCCAGTGGAGTCATAGAGACTATGCCACTGTTTAAACATATATTTATCGCAGCTCTGCTACTTGTTTTAATAATGTAATGGTTTTAGCTTTGTAAATAACCCGTGAGGGATTTGTATAATTCCATGTTTATTTTTCCAATACTGTAACATGGTTTGCTTATTTATTATTGTGACTGTGTACATTTTCTTTTTCACTATACTTGAACATCAATCTTGTTTATCGTTTTTAAAGTTGGTGAATATAATATGGTCATGGTGCCCTTACTATCGTGACTGATTTGGAAAGAGAGCCGTAAGGCTTCTGTGAAAAGATATTGATTGTTATCAATTTCTAGCAATGTGGTGAGGGTTTTGTATCTAACTTGTCTCTTCAGTTCGTTGTTTAAGCAAAAATATATTGTGGACACGAGTTCTTTTCCTGTTGCATTCATTTCTTGAAAAGGGCCATCGAGTCGCTTGTTACATAGGTTATTAATGTTTAACTTTAATATCAAAGGTTATGGAATGTGGCCCGCGAGGCGTTTAATTTTACATTCCTGGATATTATTTTTATTTTGTTACACAATCGTTTTCCTTATAATGATAGTTAAGATATTTTGGGAAAATAACTTATATAGGATAGGTTAACAATTTTTGGATCCAGAGGCCTCCACCCTATCATTCTTGTTTTATAAAGAAAAAGGACCGTAAGGACACTGTCACAAATAAATATTGTTAATTATTCTCAACAAAGGGTTTTGTAACTTGTAAAAGACCCATGAGGGTTTTCCCGGTTGGATCCGGACTTTGCAATTCATTAATTGTCCTTAAATTATAAAGGACTTTAGTTTTAAAAATGTTTATCATGAGCTTGTGCTTATCTTGTTTCTTTCTTGATAGAAGTCATAAGGCCCTACTCGGTTTATAAATTATGGAACCATTATTAGGTCGATTAGACTTTCCTTTTTAAAAGGGATGATACTGTTGTCTTAGTGAATAAGACTAATTTTAAAACTAGATATATAAGCCCTAAGTCTGCTAGGATTTAAATCTGTGAGTAATAAACTACATATAACAATACCAATTCGGCTTACAATCTGTAACCAGTGTTGCAGCCTGCCGATAAACTCGATTTGGTATTTCATGAAATTCATGTTTTAGTGAGATCTAAACCTAACCCAGTTATTGATTTACAATTTTTTTTACCTATTGTATCTAGGATTTTGGATCTGAGCCAAAGGGGTTACTTAATGATTCAAGCTTGAAGTTAAATGATTTTGTCCTACGTATAACCGTATATACTGTGTATTTTTATTGCACGCTTAAATCCTGAGTACGTTTAGCATAAGTACGGTTTTTGTTTCAAATAAGAAACCATGAAGTTAGCTTATGAATTCTATATGGTTTTTACCGTTATTAGGATTTATCAGTTATATATATATATATATAGATATATATATATATATATATTACTTATATGCCTCTGTAACTAGATGTATAATTTATAATGTCCTCTATACAAGTTATGAATATTATAATAGCTTTTGTAGTAGATCTCGTAAGGTGTTTTGAAAGGTATTCAATGGAAATTAACTGTTATGTTCTTTAAAACTCAGACTAATAGAGGATTACCAAAGTAGGTTTAAGAAGAACTGAGAAAATGCCAAGAACAAGAAATAGTATCTTTTTAAGCTAAAACTAACTTAACATAAATACTTAGACTAAATTCAGATTTCTTCTATTTAGTAATAGTAAAGGCTAATTTCCAAAAGATTTGTAATTGATAACAATTTTCAAATAGGAAGTAAAGATAAGAAAAACAAACTATCAATATAAGATTTGTAGATACCGAGTATATTTCCGTATACAAACATAGAATTAAATCATCATTAAATAATAGCAATTAGAACCCGGATAATGTGCAGAAGAGGACAAACACCCAAAGGATACTGTTCCACCCAAAATTCTCCTGAAGTAGCCAAGATTACTTTCTTAGGACCCCCGAGCCTATTCATTGAACCACCAGAAACATGATCACTAGATATATCCACACAACAAACTTGCTACTGGTTAGCACTTAGTAGCAGACTTAAATCAACAATTCTACTTTAGCTATCCCCTCATCAAATTCCTTGTGTGCTTGACTTTTTAGTTTGTAGCAGTCACAAGGTTCATTTACTTAGAAATCAAAATGAGTAGTGAGCCTCCTGCTCAATTTGATGGTATTTATAATATTGCCTAGGTATTTGGGTCTGTTTTGGAATTAAATGATCCAACATCTCAGTTCCCCCCTCTCAGAGAAAATCACCAAAATTTTAGAGATTATGCTTCCTGCAATAACTAGAAAGTGAAATGCTAGTGCTGCCACTTGTCAACCATCCTTCTACAACTTCTCATTCCTCCTAGTGGCTTAGTGAACATGCTTTTAACAGTATCCCTTGGATATGTGTCTCTTATTTTTAATTAATAAAATAAATAATTCTTCAATTACAGTCATCCTTGACCAACCTCGTCATAAAACTTTACAATAAATTTAACATAATTTTTTTTTTGAAATAAATAATAAATATTTATTTTTCAGTTTTGGGTAAATTACAAACACCCCCCTTAAACTCAACATTGTCCTTGATGTTGCTTATGTTATTCCAATTCTTTCGGGAACAGATCCGGATATGCCACCTGCTCTCTAATTCCCAGGTTTCTTCATCTGGAATGAGGTGTTTCCATTGCACCTTTACCTATCCAATGGTGTGATTCCAAAGAAAAAATTCCTTCTTGTTGAGAATACAGTCTAGTTCCACTAGAAAATATCCTTCTGGTTCTCCCTAAATCACATTGAAGTCAATTACATTAGTATCATCGTGTACATACTTTTTTAAAATAGAATTGTGAAAGACATTATGTATTCTAAGATTAGGTGACAAAGCTAACTAATATGCCACTGGGCCCACTCTTGCCAATATTTTGAATGGTCCGCAATACCTGGGTGCTAATTTAGCACAGCTCCCTAGTTTTAAAGAGCTCTTTTTGGGTTTTACCCTAACAAACACATGCTCACCCACTTGGAATTATTTCAGAGTTATTTTAAGGTTGGCATGACTCTTTTGTCTATCATGAGTAGTTTTCAAATTACTTTGTACCTGTTTCATTGTTAGTTCTATTTCTTTTAACAAGTCAGGTCCTAACATCAATATGTCAACTGGATTACTCCATGTAATAGGAGTGTTACATTTTATACCATATAACATTTCAAAAGGACTAAGCTTTGCTGAAGCTTGATAATGGTTATTATATGCAAATTCAACTAAGTGCAAATAATCTTCCCACTTCTTGGGATAATCTCTAACATACATTCGTAACATATATTCTAGTACTTGATTGACTCTTTATGTTTGTCCATCTGTTTGCAGATGATAAGCAGTACTGGAATTCAATTTAGTATCTAGTCTTTTGAATAAAGATTTTCAAAAATTTCCAGTAAATTTAGGATCTTTGTTAGAAATTATTACCTTTGGAATTCCATGTAAGCGAAAGATTTCTTTCATAAATATGTCAGCAATATTAGCAGCTTTATGAGTTGTTTTAACATGTATAGAGTGTGATGGCTTACTCAGTTTATCCACAACTACCATTATTGAATCATTTTGTTTTTGGTTTTTAGGTAAGTCAGTTATAAAATCAAGACTGATGACTTCCCATTTCCAATTTAGAATTGGTAGTGGTTGTAAAAGACTTGTTGGGTGTTGATGTTCAACTTTAACTTGCTGACGTTCTATACACCTAGCTAAAAATTCAGCATCTTTGTTTTTCATATTAGGCCAAAAATACTCTTTTCTCAACATTGTTATCATATTTTGATATCCTAGATGTTTGGAATAAGGAATTTTGTGTACTTCATTCAATATCAGTAGTTTAACTTCTGGTATATTTGGCACATAAAGTTTGTTATTATACAACATTAGACCTTTTTTATTAAAACTATAATCTATATTTATATTTTTAGATACTTTTCGAGTCACTTTTTCTTTTAAAATGTGGTATTCTGTGTCCAGTTTTATTCCTTCTTCCAATTTATCCTCTAATTCAGTTTTATAACTGCTAATGGCAGCTACAAAACTTGTAACCATTTCTGCTTAAGGAAACAACCAATTTATTTTCTTTCCCTTTAATGTGTTTGATTTCAAAATCATACTCACTAAGGAAAGCTAACCATCCAGCTTGCCTTGTGTTTAGATTTTGTTGGTCAAATAGATATTTTAGGCTTATGTTATCAGACATTAGCAAAAATCTTTTACCTATTATATGGTGGTGCCACATTTTTAAAGCATGGATTATGGCAGCCAGCTTTAGGTCATAAGTTGCATAATTTGTTTCGTGTGTTTTCAACTTCCTTAATTCATACACAATGACATGACCTTCTTTTGTCAGTATTCCACCCAAACCTTCGTTGCATGCATCCGTGCATACGACAAAATATTTGTCTGGATCTGTTACTTTTAGAATGGGTGCAGTGGTTAAGAATCCTTTTAATTTATTAAAACTTTCTTCAAATTTTTGATCCCAGATAAATTTCTTGCCCTTTTTTTGTAATGATGTTATATGATTTGCTATTTTTGAAAATCCTTCAATAAATTTTCTGTAATAACTTGTTATTCCCATAAAGGATCATACATCAGTTACGTCCTTGGGAATGGGCCAATCAATTATTGATTTAATCTTATCCGAGTCTACTGATATCCCTTCTTCGGATATTACATTCCCTAAATATTGTATCTTTTTTTTATTATATTCACATTTACTAAACTTAGCATATAGTTGATGTTCTATAAAAACTTGTAGTATTATCTGCAAGTGTTGGTCATGCTCTTATTTCGTTTTAGAATAGATTAATATGTCATCTATAAAGACGACTACAAATTTGTCTAAGTATTTACTTAGGACACTGTTCATTAAGCACATGAAAGTTGTTGTAGTGTTAGTTATCCCAAAGGGCATAACCACAAACTCATAGTGCCTGTATCTTGTTCTGAAATCAGTCTTAAAGATATCATCATCTTCAATTCTCACTTGATGATATCCATATCTCAAGTCTATTTTTGAAAATATCGTCGCTCTGCATATATGATTCAACAGATCATCGATGCGGAGCAGAGGATACCTATTTTTAATTATCATTTTATTCAGTTGACGGTAGTCTATACATAGACGTAATGTCATGTATTTCTTCTTAACGAAAAGGACAAGTGCTCCCTAAGGGGATACACTTGGTCTTACATAGTTTTTATATGTTAATTCTTGCAATTGTAATTTTATTTCATTAAGTTCTGAAATTTTCATTCAATAAGGAGCTTTTGAATTTGGTACAATTCCTAGTACTAATTCGATTGTAAAGTCCAGATCTCGCTTTGGAGGTAGTCCTGAAATTTATTTCAGGGAAACATCTAAGAAATCATGTAAGATTGGAATATCATCAAAATTTAACTTATCTTCTTTATCAATTTGTTCATTATTTATTATGTGTACAACAAAAACTTAACAACCTTTTCTTACAGCCTTTTTCATCTGCAAGGATGAAATTTTTCTAATAGAGGCCTTCCTAGGTATTCCTTTAATTGAAATCCTTTCTCCTTTATCATTTAAATAAGTGAAAGCTTTCTGAAAACAATTTAAAATCATTTGGTGTTTTTCCAGCCAATCCATACCTATTAGGACATCATAAGACCCTAACGGTAACACATTTAACTTGACTTGAGTTTCAAATTGATTCATAAGCAAATTACAATTTTCAACATAACTGACCACTTTCCTTTTAGTTCCTGAAGCTAACTGGACCAATGAGGATTTTTCAATTTTTTTTAAAGATAAACTGCAGTTTTCCACTATGCTAGGTGATAGATAACTTAAACTAGCACCTGGATCAATCAAGATGGAAACATATTGGTTTTCTATCATACCTTGCACTTCCACCATGGAAGTCTAATGGTCCACTTGTCGGTTCTCCAAAGCTACATTTATTCTAGGAATTTCATTTTCCACATCTCCAACTGTCTCCTCTTCCTAAATGGTATGCACGTTGCTGAATTTCCCCTTCTTATTCAGACAATAATTGGCATAATGTGGTCCTTGACATTCCCAACATTTGCTCGGTTCGTTATGTTCATTATTTTTAACAAATTTGTTAGGCATATCCATGCCTTTTGGTGTTGTACTATTCTGTGGTGCTTTATTTTTAAAATCTGCTCTTTAATATTTATTCTTGGAGAAATTACGAGATTTACTCCCAAAACTCTTATTTGACTTAAACCCTCTTCTTTTCTAGTCAAAGTGACTTGTCTTCTTATTCTTCCATTTAGGTAAACTTTCTATCTTCTTATTCTATTCATAACAGAAATCGACCTTTCTCAGAGCTTCCTCAAGAGTCTTCGGGTTATCAAACTCAATCCTATCCTTGAATCTATTAGGAATACAACTTAAAAATCTTTGTATTTAAGGCTTTTCATCAATTATGTAATTTACATATCTTAACAGACTTAGAAAGTTTCTACTTAACTCTTTCATTGTCATTGAACCCAATTTTAGTTCGTAGAATTATTTAGCTCTTTCCTCGTAGTACTGTTCAGATAAAAACTTCATTTTAAAATACTTTTTAAAAACACTCCAGGTTAAGTACTTTTTAAAAACTTGTTTTATGTCTTCCCACCAAATGTCACCTTTTCCAGTTAAGTCGTAAATAGCCATCCGGGTTTGTACTTCCTCCTCCTAGGTTTACGCTCACCTTCACTACTGTCACTTATGTATTTATACCTTTCCTTATGTGAACTTGCCTTAACCTATGAAGAAGATTCACCATCAGAATATTTTTCTTTCATTCCTTTATGTTTGTAGGACGTTGTTTCAGAATCAGTTTCATAAACATTTATTTATCTTTTCCTGGTTATGAATTTTATCTAATAATGTAATGTCCTCTTTTTCCTAGGCATTGAGGACCAACTCACTAACCTATGTGATTGCTGTGGGTTCGAGCGGGTATTGACAGTCATGGAATCAGCTGAAGACTGATACCATCTAGAGAAGATCTAGGGCATCAATATTATATCACCATTGGGTCGAAGAGGGCCACCAAAGCCAAAGGCCACTTGCATGCATGACATTTGAGAATTATTTAATGATGCATGGACCTGATTAAGTCTCCAGGCACATGCATGCAAGTCAACTGCAAATTAGAAGTTAAACTGACCTAATTAGGTCAAAAGTTAGGTTTTTTTCCATTGAAAGTTATAAAAGAAAGATAAAGTGAATGGAGAAGGTACTTATGTGATAATTGATTTGTGGATTTGAATTGGAGAGCTCGGTGAGCTAAGTTGGGGTTGAGCGCATGCTCAACTAACTGGTGTATTTTGGCAGTGAAAACTATTTTCCCTAGTTCATCATTAGGTTAGATCATACAGGTTCAGCACTAGTTCATCATCAGGTTACATTGAGCAGTTATTCCGGGAGGTTGATTATTCATCCAGTGAGAGGGTTTCACCGTCACACCGTGTCACCATGATCAGAGACAAAACAAGCACATCATCTGGTCTCCCAACAGCAGCTTATTTATTTGAGCTATATACGGGTATGTACATGCATTGATTTCTCCTATTTTATAGCATCTCCGTATTTTTCTAGGGTACATATTTGCATGCAACTGCATGCATGCAAAGTTCAAGGTTTGGTTTCCTATTTGATTAAGGAGTAAGTCTATTAGCCATTTACAGTATACACATAAACAAGAAAATATCAGTTTGGGATATTATAGTGGTATCAGAGCTGGTTTTCCTGCCAGCCTAAGCGGGAATCTATTGAGGGTTTCCATTTCATTGTGGGAGTTGAATTTTATAGACCGAGGCCATGAGTTTTTAGCAAGCTATGAGGAATGGCTCTCTTGCCCGTCTTTCTCCAGCATACGTTGAGGAATTTTATGACAAACACCCTTCTGTAACTGTTTAACACGCTGGTCAACTGAGGCTGCAACATTCTAAACATTGTAATCAATGCTGTCGACTATAGTTCCCTGATCAATGACAAGAGAAGAAGGTCCCTCATGATTTGCTGCAACTCATTCACTGACTCTATAATATGTACAGGATACCAAGTTGAAAAATTTCCCTCTCCCTTTCAGCTATCAACGCTTCACTTTTCTTCAATCATCCTCGCCGTGTCTATATTTCTGGCCATTCAAGTCTATGCCTATGTCAACTCCATCTGGTCCATCTTGTAAATGCCGTAAGCACTGTAAATAAGCCTTCTGTTGTTTGCGAAACTCCATTGAAAGTGACAGAAGATCAGTGGCAAGAGATCTTTGAACATTCTTTTGAACAAGTTGCATCCTCTGACAGACCATGTCCAGAAAGCTATTGTAGCATTTTCTCACTTCGTTCAATAGGAGGTACGCCAATTATTACAGCATCTTCCATATCAATGTCGTCCGTGCTAAGTTGGGCACACCCGCAATGATGGAAAAAGGGGGAGTTTGACAATTCAATAACAAGGCCGCTTCCACCGTGCTCAGATGTTGAAGGCTCTGAATATGAAGATGACGGTTTCCTCACGTCACACAAAGCATCCCTGTACTTACTGAATAATAAGTTCGATTGCGAGTCACCATTTCCAGCAAAAGTTTACAATATTTTACAATTCCCGATAGATTCCGGCTCGAATTGAAAGCTCTATCAGAGCAAATTCTGTCCAAATAATATTCAAACACCGAAATCATGCAAATTGAGACAAAAATATATGATTTTTCAGCAAATTTTCACCCAAAACAATCAAATTTGTCGAGAAAAAATACCGGTTACGGTCCTGTGAATGGAGCCTAACTTTGTCGACGATATTTAGAGGTCGTTTATAGAAATTCCATATGAAACCCTTCTGATTTCTAGTTGATACGTTGGAGAAGAAGTGTATGCTGCACTTCTCTTTTCTGAAGAAAATTTCTCAAGACATTTGTTGCGAGTGTCATAAACTTCTCACTTGAAGTTTGAGACTGTGAACTATTGGAGTAACATATGAAACTGTGAAGACTAAACTTGAATGTGAAGTCTAGTATCCATTCGAGTGGAGGTATTGTGGTTACATTTGATTTATATTTTTAGTCTAAAATATTATATGTCATCAGTCTTTCCAGCTGTGGGCATGCAAAAATTATAAATGAATCCAGGAGACCCATGCAACATTACTCACAGGAGACAGAGGAATAGAGACAGAGAAGAGGAGTTAGAGGACATAGATTTGGGGAACAGAGAGTATCAGTTTGAAAAAGGAAAAGAAACAATGGCTGATGATGATAAAATAGCTTCCAATAGTCTCATATCAGCCATAAAAGAACTCACCATTGGGCAAAAATAAATGATGAGCACCTTCAGGAAAATGAATGAGAAGAATGGGCCCACCCCACACAGTCCCTTATTTCCCAACAGCAATAGGGTATCCACTAGCAGTAGTAGGGAGTACTTATATACCAACATGCAGAGCCATCCCCATATACACAAGCCCTTCTGACCTACCATGCCTCAATTCTTAGATAGTCCAGTTGTAGTTCCTCTAGCACAAGCAGAACTAGAAGAACCCATGAGTGCCTATTTGAGAGAATATAAAGCTTTAGGAGAGGACTTCCATTCAACCATGACCTTCACTGACTTCTTCCACTTTAAAAGTAAGAACAAACCCAAAGCTTACAATAGGCCATTTACCCAGAACAATGAGTTACACCGCACCGTAGGGAAACTGACTATCCCTACCTTTGAGGGAACTTAGGGTGGCCCAGCTAGGAATTGGGTATAGAAGTTGGATACATACTTCCAGCTCAACTCCGTGATTGAGACAGATGCCATTAAATTGGATACTTTGCATTTGGACGGAGAAGCACATGAGTGGTGGTATCACGGGTTAGTGACACTGGGTCACAACACCATCACATCATACTCAGATTTTACACAAAGGTTCATTGAGCGGTTTGATCGGAAGGATCCCGAGGTCCACTTTAGAGAGATGGCACAGCTCAAGCAGACAAGTAGTGTAGATGCATTTATTTCAGAGTTTCAGAGGATAACAGTCATGGTGATAGATATATCAAAGAGCAGGTTGATTATGTTGTTCACTGAGGCTCTCACTGAACCCTTACGGGGATGGGTCAAGTCTTATAGGCCCACCACCCTAGCAGATGCCATAAGATGGACTAGAGATTCAAAGGATGCAGTACCCAAGGTTAGGCTTCCTCCTAAACCCAATTCCCCTATTGAAGATGAAGAGAGGAAACCCATCCAGAAAGAATGGCCCAAGAAAGAATGGATGGACAATAATACTCGATAAGACCTTAGAAGAAAAAAGTTATGTTTCACTTGCCAGGAGCGATGGGTACCAGGTCACAGATGTTTAGGGAAGGGAAATGCTTACTACATAGAGGCCTATTCTGACAATGGGGAGGATGATGATTATCTGGATTAGGAGCAGAGAGAGATACCAGAGATAGTTAGGGAGTTGCCGCCCTCAGGAGGTACCATTGCTACCATGACAGGGGTTCCTAGATTCCACACTCTTTGAATCAGAGGTACTGTATAGGGCCATAGAATGGGAGTGTTGATAGATGATGGGACATCCCACAACTTTATTGATGCTGCATGGGTTAAAAGGAGAGACATTCATACTGAGAGTTTTGATAGGTTTTCAGTAGCTGCAGCAAGTCACACCATGGATTGTAGTCATAGGATTCCTCAGTTAACAGTAACACTTGGGAATTATATAGTGAGGGAGACATTCTACATGGTGTATGTAACTAACATGAAGGTGGTATTAGGAGTTCAGTGGATGTATTCCCTAGGGAAGTATTCCACAAACTACCAGACCATGGAGATGGAGTTCACAGGAGCCGAGGTATAGAAGGTAGTATTGAGAGGGATGAATACCTACCCTCCCACACTAGTGACATCACACAGGATGGAGGTAGTACTCCGACAGGGAGATATTGAGGGAGCAACAGAATGTTTTGTTACCTTCAGGAAACCACCAAATAAGGCCACACAACATCCAACAGTATTCAGAGACCGTTCAGCAGGTTGATCTCCAGATAGGGGATTTGAGAGCTGGCCCCCTTGATGATGAGGGGCAATTGATTCTGATTCCAGAGTGCATCCTAGAGGTGTGAGAGTGGAAACTGAGGAACAAAATCATTAGAGACTACTTGTCTCAATGGAAATATCTACCTATAGAGGAGGCCACTTGGGAGACATAACAGGTATTACAACACCCAGCTTTACAGTTGCTTGAGGACAAGCAAATTCAAGCTGAGAGGACTGTAATGTCCTCTTTGCCTAGGAATTGAGGACCAACCCGCTAACCTATGTGATTCCTGTGGGTTCGAGCGGGTACTGACAGTTAGGGAATCAGTGGAAGACTGATGCCATCTACAGAAGATCTAGGGCACCGATATTATATCACCATTGGGTCAAAGAGGGCCACCAGAGCCAAAGGCCACCTGCATGCATGACATTTGAGCATTATTTAATGATGCATGCACCCGATTAAGTCTCCATGTGCATGCATGCAAGTCAACTGCAAATTATAAGTTAAACTGACATAATTAGGTCAAAAGTTAGGGTTTTCGCAGTTGAAAGTTATAAAAGAAAGATAAAGTGAATGGAGAAGGTACTTATGTGCTAATTGATTTGTGGAGTCGAATTGGAGAGCTCGGCGAGCTATGTTGGGGTTGAGCGCATGCTCAGCTAATTGATGTATTTTGGCAGTGACAACTATCTTCCCTAGTTCATCATTAGGTTGGATCATACAGGTTTGGCACTAGTTCATCATCAGGTTACATTCAGTAGTTATTTCGAGAGGTTGATTATTCATCCAGCCAGAGGGTTTCACCATCACACCATGTCACCGTGATCAGAGACAAAACAAGCACATCATCTGGGTTCCCAGCAGCAGGTTATTTATTTGAGCTATATACGAGTATGTACATGCATTGATTTCTCCTATTTTATAACATCTCCATATTTTTCTAGGGCACATATTTGCATGCATGCAAAGTTCTAGGTTTGCTTTCCTATTTGATTAAGGAGTAAGTCTATTATCCATCTACAGTATACACATAAACAAGAAAATATCAGTTTGGGATATTACAAATAACATCTGATTCATTTCCATAATTCTTTCATTATCCATTTTTACGATTTGCAGTTCATCATTTAACTCCTTATCTGTTTGTAGTAACTCTGAAGGTGGATTATTCATTTCTACATAAATGTTATCTATATTGTTGTGCTAAGACCCATTTTCAGCAGATGCTTCAACACCTTCCATTTTCCTGCAAAACAGATTTTTATATTTCTGTACAGAAATAATTGTAAAATATGATTGGTATATTTGTTTCTTATTTTCATGCGAGTGAGCCAATCAGGCCTAGTGTTTGGAAAATCGCTCGGATACCACATGTAACATCCCTAAAAGTTTATAAATAATTTTTTATTTATTTACCAAGTGTAACTTCTAGATATTCTAAGAGACATTATACTTCACTTACTCCCTTTGTCATGGTGATAATGACTTGTTTATAATCTACAATATTTAAGTGCCTATGTTAGTGTTTATCATTGCATGCTTCTTTTTATGACCTTTTATCGATATTACGTCATACTATTTTGTGACAATAACTGCCTTTAAAAACTATGTTGGTTGCAAGTTGTAAAACTGTTTGTCGTTCCTTCAGTTTTGTTCTACTCATGAGCTATTATAGGAAAAAGTTCATAGTATTACTTAGTCTTTAAGACTAACGCTTGAGCCTTTTTTTCCCTTTGTGCAAGTGGATGCGATCACCCTTAAGTTTTTCTAAGGAACGAATCCTACGCTATAGAGCAAGAAATCAAAGTAAGAAAGGTGATCCACCTAGGTTTTGAAAATAAACTATATCCTAACCAGTTTTTAAATTGACCTTCATAATATATACTATACGCTATCCAGGGTATTTTTTAAGTATTGTAATATTATACTTAAGTATAGTATTCTGGGTGATTGTTTTGGATTGAAAAAAACACGTTTATAGATAGGTAGGCGAATATTAAATATGAAACATACAATTAACACTGAAATGTGTAAATTTTGGAGAATTATGATAAAAAAACATATTTTCTGTAAATATAGGCGATATTAGAGACTAAAAAGCGAATTTATTTTTTGAAAAAACCCCAAAAAATAGCCAATTGGTGAAATTTCGCTACTAAAAATTACCCTGGCCCTGCCTTATCCTTATCATGCGAAAACCTAACTAAAGCATATACCATATGCCTAAACCAAATATCAACTTTGGATAAGCCTAAGTGTATGATATACAAACACATATGATAATCCTTAACTATACAATACATTATAAAATCCATAGTGGGGACATTATGCATGAGGATTTGGTATTCAGTTATGATTCGACAGTTGGTATAAAACCTAAAATCAAGATGATGAAAGGTTTAAGCAAAGGAAATGACATAAATTCATCCACATGTAGGCCATGTGGTCGCATTAAAATCTCCAGTTGGCGGAAAAAGGATAGGGTGCAAAACCCTAGGGGTTTAATGCGTCTTGATGGATGTGTCTGTCCTTTCGATGGGGTCCTGTTTGATGTTAGTTGTTCTCTCATTTTAGCACTTGGCCTCTGGTTGTTCAACTTCATTGAACTTCTGTCTGTGAACCAATATGGAGGAGCCAACAATCTTGGTCCTCTACACCTTCTGAACCTGTCCAAGATTGAATAGTTCACTGGTGGAGTTTGTAAACCTCGTTCTAATGAAGTTTGGGTGACTCTGGTTGGATTTAAGAATGTTGAGAAGGTAAATACTTCATTTGCATTTCCACTATTTGTTTTCTCTCTTTGTACAAGGTTTAAACAAACACAATTTTTTAACTCCCAGGATAATGTATGTGCAGGAGATAACTAGAATGACTCTCTACGACAAGGGTTTTGGTTGGATACTGACCGAGAATATCTTGTAGCCAGTAAGAATTATGGCTTCACCTTTCATGGGTCTGCGAAAAAAAACTAGGTGTCTGGTTGAGTTTTTATCCCCATAGAATGGGGGATTCATCTCTGCGCTTGTGCGTCAATGTGAAAGTGAGTACATTTAGCATAAGTACTGTTTTTGTTTCAAATAAGAAACCATGAAGTTAGATTGTGAATTCTATATGGGTTTTACCCTTATTAGGATTTATCAGTTATATAGATATATATATTTTACTTATATGCCTCTGTAACTATATGTATAATTTGTAATGGCCTCTATACAAGTTATGACTATTATAATAGCTTATGTAATAGATCTCATAAGGTGTTTTAAATGGTCTTCACCGAAAATTAAATGTTATGTTGTTTAAAACCTAGACTAAGAAAGGATTACTAAAGTAGGTTTAAGAAGAACCGAGAAAAATGCCAAGAACAGGAAATAGTATCGTTTTAAGCTAAAACTAACTTAACAGAAATACTTAGACTAAATTCAGGTTTCTTCTATTTAGTAATAGTAAAGGCTCATTTCCAAAAGCTCTGTAACTAATAACAATTTTCAAATAGGAAGTACATATAAGAACAACAAACTATCAATATAAGAGTTGAAAATACTGAGCATACTTCCAAATACAGACATAGAATTAAATCATCATTAAATAATAGCAATTAGAAAATGAATAATGTGTAGAAGGGGACAAACACCCAAATGAGACTGTTCCACCCAACCTTCTCCTAAAGCAACAAACATTACTTGCTTACGATCCTCAATCTTGTTCACTGAACCACTAGGATGAATATCACTGGATATAGCCACACAACAAACTTTCTACCGCTTAGCACTCAGTAGCAGACTTAACTCAACAATTCCACTTTAGCTATCCCATCATCAAATTCCTTCTGTGCCTGACTTTTTCAATTTGCAACAGTCACAAGGTTCATTCACTTAGAAATCATAATGAGTAGTGAGCCTCCTGCTCAATTTGATGGTATTTATAAGATTTCCTAGGTCTTTGGGCCAGTTTTGGAATTAAATGAGCCACCAGTTCAATTCCCCCCTCTTAGGGAACATGACAACAATTTTAGGGATTATGTTTCCTACAATAGCTAGAAAGTGAAATGCTAGTGTCACCACTTGTCAACCAGCCTTCTACAACTTCTCATTCCTCCTATTGGGTTAGTGGACACTCTTTTAACAGTCTCCCTGGATAGATGTCTCTTTTTTTTAATTAATAAAATAAATAATTCTTCAATTACAGTCACCCTTGACCAACTTGGTCATAAACCTTAACAATAAATTTAACATAATGTTTTTTTTGAAATAAATAATAAATATTTAATTTTCATTTCTAGGTATGTTACACCTTCATTCAGTGGGTCCTTTCTCTCCCTATCCTTTTTTCCTCAGAGGAAGGCATCCTCCTGTCAGGTAGTTCCTGTTATTTGAGGAGGGTGTTGAGGGATTTTACAATATTCTAGGGGTTAGATGGGGCATAACTACATCCCTCCAGCCCGTTCCATCCTTTTGTTCAGAGTGATTCTCTTATTTGAGTGTGTTTTGGCACCCGGGGATGCAAATACCCCCAGGTAGCCTACCTTAGTCTATATTTTATTATTATTTCTTTTAATTTTTAGTTGACATTTTTATAATTGAAAATTAACTTATTTTAAGACATGTCAGTCTGTATTTTATGTGTAAAAGTGAGTGTGAGATCATATAAATATATCTCCTCACTTTCATTTTCAAATCAGAACTGATGGGATAAATCACTATGCACTTGTTTTACCCTTCTTAAGGTTTCTCTAGATTGATGCGCTCCTTGTGAGGAATTTTTCTGGTTAATGCAAGCTATTTTTCTGGTAATTCTTTGGTGAATCTCTTCTTTTGGTGATGCTTCGATTTGTTGGATGAACACAAGCACAAGAGGTCAATATTCTTACCTTTTCGTTAGATGTTGGTGGATGCGCACGTCTGAGTCTTTGTGGTGGCCTTAGAGCTGCACTTTTCCCTATGATTAGCCTTTACCTTGCTCTTCTCACTTTAACAAATGAAGGAACATCCCCTTGTGAGGGTTCCCTAGGGTTTCACCTTAGTTTTTCTAGGCTAGTTGCTTAACCTAAGATCCTTCCTCACTAGGTTAAATCTCCTTCTCATAAACCCTAGGCTAGGTAGGGCGTGTGTTAGGGTTTCCCTAGGTCCTCACACAACTTTCTCCTTCAAAACCTAGATTAGGGTTAGTCATAGGTCAGCTTAGATCTAGGTTAATTTTTAGGACTACAAAATTTATAAAAATATCATAAAAATAAAATATTTGGCCAATATAGGGCCTCCCGAAATTTTTGGGTCTTAAAATTTCGGGCCCTAAAATTCCGCACACTAAAATTTTGCTCCCTCCCTTTTACTCAGGTGTACCTTCCCATTGCACTTTAATCCATTGAACCCTACGAAATGATTGCAAACATCAGTTAGATGGTCACTATCTTTTTTTCGTATGAATTGGAAGGACATTGTTAATGCTAGTTATGTTTACTACTGCATACTATTTATGATATTGTTACTAACAAACACATGCAACTTGCTTTTAATGTTGATGCAACTTGTTTGGTAATGTTTGGTTACATGCATGTTGTTGTTTCTATAATGTCCAAATTTTTGCATTGGGTCACAATCCTAATCACATTTTCCATATTCATTATATTGTTTCAAATTGATGCTAAGGGTCAAATAATTGCCAAGGAGGAAAATTACTAGTTTCCTAGGTTGGGGCTGGAAGCTTTGGGATTTGGAATAAGGGGGATAATGAATGATTTTTGAAGATTAGAATGGAATAAATATTTAATAAATGATATATAAATAAATACAAGATAAAATTGAAGTGGCAATGGAGCATGGAGACACATGGAGACTATGGGGCCCACACAAGCTAAAATTTATGTGCCACATGGCATCCTCCTCTTGCAATTTCGAATCCATTGAAAGCATAAATGTTCTTGGATGAGTTATAAGGATATTAAACTTTTCCATATACATCATAGGTCAAATTTGGAAGGAAATGTAACTTACATGGGAGAGGAAGAGTCATTTTGGAGCTAGTGAGACAATTGGACTAGATTCCTTAGCTCTATGACAACAATGATGAAGATGCTATGAAACCTATGACACAAATCAGATGTGAAGGATGAAATATGACATATATGAGATGTCAGGTTGAAATAGAGCATCCAATAGGGCGTTCATATGATTTGGGGAAGCTCAATGGGTTCCTACTCAAATTGGGGGAAGATGGAAGGCTAGGAAAGGGACGACACATGGAAAATCTTGAGCCCACACTAAAATTCGAATTGGATTGGGTTTGTGGATGAATTAGTAACCTTATAAGTCTAAGGATGTTTATAAAATATAGGAATCAACCAAGATAATATCTTTTGATAATTTGATAAATTGCCATTTGTGAATTGTGAGAGCTAGTGGATGACTAGTTTTCTTCCCTTAGCCAATTTCGAGGGTGAAAGATTCCCATCCAAGTTGGTGTTTGGAGAGACCACTTAGGTATTTCATGGAGATTTAATGGAGTATTATTTTCAGTTATAATACACAGGGAATCTTGTAGATTATTCTATTGCAACACTTTCTCTCAACCATTTCCAGTTTTTATGGCATATTCTTGCTCAAAGAGGGATTACGCTTTGGGTGAGCTATTGATCTCTTTGGGGAAGATTATAATGCTCCATTATTTTATATTATGAGTTAAATTATTGTTATTTAAATTTCTTAAGACTCTCAGGTTGAAATTCCAAAATATTTCACGTAAAAATGTTAAACAATGAAGAAATAGTGCCATTTCCCCACTGTCTTGTTGTGCACCATTGTAATGCTAATGGTTTCAAATTGGGAGAGATTTTCATTGTCCATCACTGATTTTAATAAGCTAAAAATTACCTGTTATTAATTCTCATAAAGTATCAGGTCAAAATATCAAATGGTTGTAAGGAAAAGTGATTACTAATGAGCAAACAATGACCATTTCCCCACTACATTGATGTATGCTATGATAATGCTGATTATTTCGAATGGAAGAATGTATATCTGATAAATGTATGATTAATGGAATTTAATTAATGTGTATTTAAATTTTCATGTTCAGTACTTAATAAATGGAATCCATTTTACTCATTTTAATTGCATTGGGAGAAAATTTGGTGCCTTTTCCCCAAGGGTCGAAATTGTGATTTGGGAGCTGTTTGGGAGAGAGTCATAACAGCATGTATAAAATGAAACATGATGCATATGATACCTTAAAAGTGTTCCCCACACATACCCTACCTATTTTCATAAATTTGAGTGACTTTGGGGTCATTTGAGAAGCCATTTCCGACAATTACCCAGGGGGAATTGTAGCCCCAATTATCTAGTAAAGCTCCTAATTTGAATAGAACATTAAACAAGTTTCAGAAGTAATTGGGGGATAATAAAATATCCATGAACATCATATTTAAGTTATAATATCATTCATGTACCTTCTAAGAAAATTTGGGAGCACTTGGGTCAATTTAGAGGTCTAGACATCAAAACTAGTTAGGGTCAAAATTGGGGAAAAGTGGAAAAAATGGTCATTTAATAAAATTTCAAGAAGGGACATTATAGTTTCTTACACTAAAGTGAATGCCTAATATACTAATGTTGTCATAATATTAACATGCCTGATTGATACATATTGATGTACATGTTCTTTAAATTATTATTTGATATTGATAAATACTTATGAAATCCATGTATTTTTTATAATTCCTACATATTGCACTTGTTACATGTGTATTGGAACTAATTAGTTATGCGATTGGATTATACTTGGATGAATAAACTTGTGTTATTCATATGATCCTCTTCTATACTCCATTAGGAACTGGTCACTAACCATACACACATAGGAGATATATTTGGTGTCTAAGTGTCTTTTGCAGAGTTACGTAGGGCTCTCCCCTAGGAGTTTTCAACTTCCGAAGAATATTGGAGAAGTGACCAAGGTGACAGTGGATAATTTCTCCACATATGATTTTTGGTGGCTTGGAATGTCATTTCAACTAGTAACATTTTGGCACCATTGTCGGGGACCATTTCAAAATTTGACGCGTTTGATACAGAGTCATTGACACCTTGGCAAGAAACAACATTTTGGTAAGTCTTGAAGTCCTTGGTTGCATATGATTGCATACATTTTTTTGAAAGGACTAACCTGGAGGCTTCCTCGGTGACTCCAAAAAGAGCTCATCACGTCCCATCTATCAGGTACACCCTTTTTTTATTTAATACTTTGGCGATATTTTCTTAACTAACCCAGAAGGTTTCTCCTAGTGACTCCAAATGATGAAAAATAAAAGTACTCTATAAAGGCAGGGAAGAGTGACGAGATGACATCCAATTATGAATTATGGATCGATATATTGGAATTCTCTTGCATTCTAGGTTTCCCACACAAGTATGCCATTTGATATGGCGGGAAGGAACTTTTCCCATTGTTCCAACAATATAAGAACCATGCAACATCCCATGTGCAAGCATTCATGCAATTTATCCGGGAAAGTAACATTGTGCATGAAGACATCAGGATGAGGCTATTTATGCTATCTCTTCACCTAGAAGAAAACTTATCTGTTATAAATTGGTATGAGGGTTTTCCTCGCATAAGATTTTCTTCTCTCAGGAAATTCATTAATGCATTCAACACGAATAAGGATTATGGTGTAGAAGAATAGGAAAGAAAGGCCATGATCGACAAAATATGGGAAGAAACCTTGGGAAAAATCTAGACTCAAGATGATGCAAGAGTAGGAACCAAAGATGATATTCCATTCGATTTTGAAGATCTTGATAATCCTTCTGCTACGAAAATAGAAATTGGCTTCGCTCCTCTTGATTTATCAGCTTTCCCAAGATATTCAGATGAGTTACCCGAGGTATTCTGGCATGCCTTCAAGGGTGACCATGATAATGTCGTGCATCATGTGGAATGGTTTATGAATATAGCTTCAGAATATGATACTATAGAAGAAGAATATGTTAATGATGCGATCATTTGTCCTTCACATGGGAGGAAAGGATCTTGCTTGGTTTGTGGGCCTAGACAAAGGAACGATATCGTCATTTGTAGAATTGGTGGAAATGTTCTGTAGCCCTTGGGATTTAGGGCATCGTGATGAATGGATACCTCATGTCAAGAATACGAAGGAATTGTTCAGTAAGGAATCCCAAAGAAAATATCAAGTCGAAGCAACCATTGTTCAAGGTCTAACTGATGATATCTTGAGCATGATAGATGAAGATTCCCAAGAAAATGAATATGATGATGGTCCCATATATGACGATCCAAAAGTCCTAATTGAAGAAGTTGAGGAAAAGAAAGATAGGATGAGTCTTCCCTTCCAACATACCAAAACTACTCATGACATACTAGATCTCTGGGAACATAATAACGAGAATTATGAGGACAATGGTTATTGGACAAGATCTCTGTCCACCTTTATATGATTCCTCAAGAGAAAGTAATATTGTCTCCATATGTTGCATCGAGGAAGAGCATCTTGATGAAGTTACTCAGGAAGAACCAAAACTTAACGCTATTTGTGACGAGAAACTCTCAGTCACCTCTAGCAGGGATGTCGAAGACGTAACTTACAAAGACCCCATTGAAAGAGATATGGTCATTCCTTCCCCTTATGAGGCTAATGACAAAGAGTGGCTCAACCCTTTTGCCACCATAATTGAAGATGGAAGAACACCATACTTTGCAGATAGTTATCATACGCAGATGGGCCATTATGATGAAAATTTTGAATACTTGGAACCTTGTATCTCTGATGATTCTGCCATGATTTCACCATCATACTCATTCTACAGCAGGGAAGCAGGTTGCACTTAGGGTTCTTTTGCGGATATTCAGCATATGATGAGCCTAGGTCATCACTCTCAGTTGTGCCCCTCAAGATGCGCATAATACATTTTTCAACTTGCTCTACCCTACATCGACAAGCCCTTAATGATACATCACAACAAGGCCAAGGAAGATAGGTGGAAAGGTATGACTTTCATCCCTCATTCTCATAATATTTATTGTTCATCTTTTCATTTGAGGCATGAAGGTATGGATTATACTGTTGACAATTTTAAAAGTTCAAGGATTATTGGGGTTACTAACATGATTGTGGAGAAGATAAGTGATATACATGTATGGATCTAATATTAGATTATATTGATTTTTTAAGACAAAATGTCCATTTCCTTTCAATTATCGTTTATTTTAGGGATTCTAGTTAGTCAAAAGCGTATGGGTGTGAAATTTGATGGTATTTTGAAGACTTTAAGGAATATTGAATTGATAAAGATATTGACCAACTCAAACAAGGAATTTCTTCTTATCTATAAAAATGAATATTCCTATATTAATTGTGAACCAAAATGAAATAAAGACACCACAATATAACTACCTAAAATGCAACTATTTTCTTTTTCTATTTCAAATTGACAAGCCAAATACAACTCTATTTTCTTTTTCTATTTCAAATTGACAAGCCAAATACAACTCTATACAAAGCCACTTTTAGGACAACCCTAAAATGCACCTAAACGTGAAAATAAAAACTTCATTTCTTTTCTTTTCCAATTTTAAATGAAAATACCAAATGCTAGATATACATTAATTCCTTAAAGACACTACCAAAATTCTTGTAGAATCCTTGAAAAATCATTTAGAAAACTTAGAAATTCACTAGAGGATGAATTTCTTCCACGTAGGATGACCCCCATGCGATTCTCAAAGGAAACATGCATGTACCCAAACCTTTCTCAAAGAATAAGAATAGGGACATGTGCACGGTTGAGAAAGAAGAGTGTGGGGACCCACCTCTATTAAAAAGGAAAAGCACAAGGGAGGTTTTTAAGACTAAGAAAAATACCCTTATAAGGGCTGACCAACTTTTCGCTTGATATGTATGAGAGGCTAAGAGGAGAAAAAATATAACTAACCACCACTATTCCAAAGGTCTCGAAATAGAGATAGGATACCCTAAAAGGAAAAATTGAAATATTTATCCTTAGTATCATCGTCATTTCTGTTTACAAAAATACTTCCCAATAACTATCTAGTCGGGTTATTAGAGAGCAAGAAAGATAATAACGAGACTAAATTCCAATTTTAATTAAGTGCTCAAAGATAACGATTAAATAGAGGAGATGAATATCTTAGGTTAATTGGCTCACCTCTTTGTTGTAACTTGTAATCTAATGAAAATGTGTCGTTTACATGTCGAATCTACTGCAAATCCACATACAAGTCAACAAATAATCTTTATCAAACTTTTTTAAGAATCAATAAATGATCATAATTAATCTGATATGAAATATTAACTAACTAAAAATAAATACCATGGGGAAAATGATTACACCTCCAAATATATAATTCATGAAAACACAATTAAAGCACTATTTTGTGAGGTGGGGAGAAGATATATCTACATATTATTGAAAATCAATAGATAGGATAAAAATGTAAAAATATACTTTATCTTCATTGCTAGCACCTTATTCATTAGAGTTTGGGTTCCTCCGCATAGACCACTTATGGACTACCACTATGCTCCAACTTCTTGGTCATAAAAGAATGGAATAATCCAAGGGCGTTAATGCCCCAACTATGGAATAAGGAAATCAAAATAAAAAATAGGGTTCTTGATGGTAGGAAGGACCATAAAAAGATTACGCAACAACTAATTCTTAATCCTCCATCATAGGGGTTATTTAATAGCTTTTGGTCACTGGTGTCCCTACATCAACAATTTGTCTTCTTAAATACTCTTAGGAGTAAGTTTAGATAGTTGGTATGGGTTTTAACAATGTAGTATATGGATCCCTTGTCTCTACTTAGCAGGATGCATTTAATGTAATTTTTATAATTTTTTTTTCAGATTTTAGAAAACCCTTGTTCCTTGCTTTAAACAAAGGCACGACCCCCAAAAAACTATAGTTAAGAAGAGAGTGATTAGGGTTCTGAGATATGGTTGATGTGAGTCGCTCTGAATGGTTTCCACCACCATGGTTTCTCCTTTGGTTCCTCATCTCAGGGAAGATGCCTCCTTTCAAGCATGTTTCAATTTATCCATCTCCTTGGACGTTGATGCAGCCTCGAAGACATGTGCACACTCTAATGCTAGGTTCATCAAGCTCGTTGCGGCTCCTGAAGTTGTGCTCTCCCTTGCTGCAGTGAAAAGTAGAATTGTGTCTTTCACAGACAAAGGTTTGATTGGTCACTTTATGGGGCTTTTTCCATCCCCTAAATCCATCAAAGTCTGGCTAAACAAAAATTAGAGGCCTCTTATTAAAGGTGAAGTGGTTCAAAACTTCTATGGAAAGGGTTTTTTGCATTTCTTTTTGAGTTTATAGAGGACATGGAGCTTTTCTTTTGCAATGGGCCATATTTAACGGGGATGAGAGGAATGTACCTCAATATATGGAATGCCCCCTTTGACATAGACAAAGATATCGCCTCTATAGTTCTAGTTTGGGTAAAATTTCCCCACCTTTGGTTGCATTAATGGGGAGATGAGGATTTGAGGATCATAGGGAATGCATTGGGGAAATACATTGATATGGAAGAACCCACACCTCTCTTGTTTTCATGTGCAAGAATATGTGTGGAGGTAGACCTAGAGAAAGGTTTTTTGGAGGAAATCAAACTGTAAATGGATGGGTGGACTAATTTGCAAAAAGTATATTATGAAAAAATCCCTATTAAGTGCAAGTTCTATCAAGAGTATGGGAACTTTGCAAGAAGTGCGCAAAAAATAAAGCTATATAGGATTAACTAAATAAGGAATAAAAATGGAATATGGTCCAAAAAAAAGGAAGGAAGACAAATATGAAACAACTAGATCCTCTATCTGGGATGGGAGTACAAAGTGGAAATAAGTTTAAGGAATTATCCTGTCTTGAGGAGGGTGTGGAAGAGGAAGCATAAATAAGGGAGGAACCATAAGAAGAAGAAATGGAAGAACAACAAAAAACTGTAGATGTAGAACAAGCATGGTGTTAGAGTATTAATCCACCTTAGTACCATGGTCATACACCTAGGATACTTTTTCATCTAGATTATGTTGATCAACCTTGGTCTATAGTGTGTTTTAGACTCATTTACTGATAGTTGAGGTGCTCCACCTTGATCATTGTGACAGTTGAGGTGCTCTACTTTGATCATTCTAAAAGTCTAGATGCCCTAATTGATGACATATCAATCTTGGTGTGCTCCCCATCCCTTAAATCAGGGAACTTGTTTGACCATGGGTGCTAGTGCATGTATTTGGTGGTTTTTGGCCTTCCTTGGGAATTTATTGCCTCCTAGAGCCTCTCCCACTCACACATGTACTCAACCACGTCTAGAATTCCCTCATCTATGATCTAGCATGCTCCGTCCATGTTCACACTAGCATTCATGACTGTTTGGGATGGTTTGGGAGTTGATTAGTCCACCTAGTGGGGTTTTGGGGTCAAATCCTAGCCTGACACATGTATGCATCCATATGGACTCCATAGGCTAATGATTTTATCCTAGTGTATTATAAGCATGTACCACACATATGTACACATGGTACACTAATAGAAACATCAGTTATTGTGTGTTATTTTTTATCTCTTTTACTATTTCTTACATGTTTTGTGAATAATTTAGATTGTGAATATTACCTTAGCTCCTAGATATTATTGTGAATTATATTTTCACATGGTATCATATCATGACAATCCCCCTTGTAGTCGCAAACAGAAAACAAATCAGTAACTGAAAGGAAACTATTTCTTTAAGGATAAGTATAATCAAAAGATCATTCAGTTATAATTCTAGTAACATAAAACTGATAAATTCAGTTAATGACTGCAATTAATAAGATTTTATACTATTTTAAAAATTTTAATTTTTTCAGAAAATTTGGGGTTATGACATATGGTATCAGAGCATGGTTCAAATACTAGGCCTCAATGCAGCCCAACTAGTTTCCGTAGAACGGTAAAAATAATATACTAATCTGTATTTTGTTTTATGTGAAAAGCAGAAAATTTCTTTTTCTGAATCTAATAGGTAGGTATGGAGAAGTTAGGAGAATATGCTGAGGAGGAATCTCCAAATACTGAGACAAGACAGATGTCTAGAGAGCCTGTGTTAGAAGAGATAAATGCTCACTCATCAGAGCTGATACAAACTATAAATAATTTGAAGACTGAAATGGAATCAGTCAAGAAGGATAACGAGAGGATATTAAAGACTCAGGAGGAGTTAAACCAAATCTTGATATAAAAATTCCAGATAGAAGGGAGGAGTAAAAGATCTGAATCTGAGGAAGCTAGCCATCAGAAAGGATCTAAAAAGATGAAACTGGCTAAAGCTGAAAGCAGTTCATCATCTGAAGGATTCAGGGAACAACAAAGCTATTACACTACTAGTGACAGTAGCGAGGCTAAGTTATATAATAGAAAGAAAGAAAAATTACAGGCCATATGAAGAGATTTCAGGGGAGTTCAAAAAAATAAAGCCCCAACTTTCAATGGAGAGACTGAAAAAAGGGAAGAAGCAGAGTCTTGGTTATCTGGGATGAGAAAATATTTTCAGATATATAACTATTCAAATCAGCTGAAGGAAAGAATGGCCACCTATAATCTCTCTGGAAAAACAGATATATGGTGGCAAGATCTGAAAAGAGTCAAGGGGATTAAAGAAAAAGAAGTCAATTGGAGTACCTTTAAAATGTACTTCAAGAAGAAATTTCTGTCCGAACAATACTATGGAGAGAGAGCGAAAGAATTTTACGAGTTAAAGTTAGGATCCATGACTATGAAGGACTTAAATAGTAAATTCTTCAGTCTGTTGAGGTATGTACCTTATTTAGTTGATGAGAAACCTAAGGTACAACGGTTTCTCAGCTGTCTGCCATATCATATCAAGAACAGAATCAAGTATGATAACCCGAAGACTCTGGAAGAAGCCATGAGGAAGGAAAATTTCTGTTTTGAACAGAACAAAAAGAAAGAAGGTATAGCCAACTGGAAGGCTAAAAAGAACAGTAATCATCCTGAGTTCAAGAAAAAGGAGTTTGTACCCCAGAAGAATTTCAGAAATAATAAGAACATAAATCACTCAAATGGCAAGAACTTCCAGGGAAACAGAAATGGTGCTTCTAATAATTCCAATAATTCCAATAACTTCAAGGGCAAGGAAGTTTCAAACAATCATGGAAATTTCACTAAGAATTTCGAACGAAAGGAGCCTCTTAAGTGCTGGGAGTGCAATGGCCCGCACTATGCTTCGGTTTGCCCAAATCGGAAGAAGCCAAACAACAATATTCACACTGTACAGGATGAAATGACCATTGAAGATTTTGCAAGGACTATGCCCAGAATAAATGCAGCATTGGAGAACCGCCAAGCTGATTATCAGACTTCCATGGTGGAAGTGGAAGGTATGATTAACCAAACCCCATTAACTATTTTAATAGATCCAGGGGCTAGTCTTAGTTAGATTTCACATCAGATAGTGGAAAGGTGTAAATTGACTATTGAAAAGTTTGATAGTTCATGGTTGGTTCAATTAGCCACTGGGGAAAAAATGAAAGTAATCTGTTATGTTAAGGAATGTGTTTTAGGTATGAATGATTTTAAAACTACTGTTAAGCTAAATGTTCTGCCACTTGGCTCATATGATTTACTGATTGGAATGGATTGGTTAGAACAGCACAAGGTAGTTTTAAACTGTTTTGATAAAACCTTTACATGCGTAAATAATAATGAACAACCAGTAATAGTTAAAGGTATTCCTAGGAAAACTGTAATCAGGCAGATTTCCGCCTTACAACTTAAAAGAGCAGTCAGGAAAGGGTGCAAAGTCTATGCTGTAACTATTACAGATGAGGCAAGTAAATCTGAAAAAGATAAAATAAAAATAGAGGATATTCCTGTGCTAAACGAATTTACTGATGTTTTTCTAGAGGAAATTCTAGGATTACCTCCCAGGAGGGAACTGGATTTCACTATTGAGCTGGTGCCAGGTGTTGTACCTAGCTCAAAATATTCGTATCGTATGAATATTTTAGAACTTAATGAATTAAAATCACAGTTAAAAGAATTAATATATAAGAAGTACAATTGACCTAGTGTGTCCCCTTGGGGAGCACCGGTCATCTTTGTCAAAAAGAAAGACGAAACTATGCGACTATGCATAGATTACCGTCAACTAAATAAGATGACAATTAAAAATAGATATCCGTTGCCCCGCATAGATGATCTGTTTGATTAGCTGCGTGGAGCTACGGTGTTCTCAAAGATAGACCTGAGATCAGGATATCATCAGTTAAGAATTAAAGATGAGGACATTTTCAAGACAGCATTTAGAACGAGGTATGGACAATACGAATTTGTCGTAATGCCATTTGGGATTACTATTTCCCCAGCTATCTTTATGTGCCTGATGAATAATATAATGCATAAATACTTAGATAAATTTGTTGTCGTATTTATCGATGACATTTTAATTTATTCTAAAAATAAAGCGAAAAATAAGGAACACTTACGGATAGTTTTACAAGAGCTGCGAGAGCAACAACTCTTTGCGAAGTTCAGCAAGTGTGATTTCTTTAAGGATGAAATCCAGTACTTAGGTCACGTAGTGACCAAGGAAGGGATTTCAGTGGATCCTGAAAAGATTCAGGCAATTGAAGATTGGCCAGTTCCAAAAGACGTAACAGATGTTAGGTCCTTCATGGGAATTACCGGTTACTACCGGAGATTCATTGAAGGTTTTTCAAAAATAGCTAATCCAATCACATCCTTGCAAAAGAAAGGCAAGAAATTTGATTGGAACTTAAAATGTGAAGAAAGTTTTAAGAAATTAAAAACCCTGTTAACAACTGCGCCTATTCAAAGAATAGCAGATCCTAATAAGGATTTCGTGGTTTGCACCGATGCTTGTAATGATGGTTTAGGTGGTGTGCTGACTCAAGGCGGGCATGTCATTGCCTATGAGTCTAGGAAGTTAAAGATCCACGAAAATAATTATGCCACTTATGAATTAGAACTTGCTGCTGTTATATATGCTTTAAAAATGTGGTGACACCATTTAATAGGCAGAAAGTTTATTTTAATGACTAATAATAAATGTCTAAAATACCTTTTAGATCATCCCAACTTAAATGCAAGGCAAGCAAGGTGGTTAGCCTTCTTAAGTGAATACGACTTTGAAATTCAACATATAAAAGGGAAAGAAAATAAGGTGGCTGATGCTTTGAGTAGAAATGCAAAATTGAATATTATAGCAGCGATCAGTACTTATGCTTCTGATTTAAATGAACAGCCGGCAGAAGGGATAACACAGGATGAAATTTATAAAAAATTACAAGTTACAGCTAAAGAAGAACCTACAGAAAGTCTAATAAAAGGTTATAGCTTAAATAAAGATGGATTTTTAATGTTTAAGGACAGACTGTATGTGCCTAAGGTTAAATTGCTGATTCTAGATGAAGTTCATAAAACACCTTACTCAGGACATCCAGGCTACCAGAAGACTGTCACCATGTTAAGAAAAGAATATTTCTGGCCTAATATGAAATCTGAAGTAGCTGAGTATATAGCTAGATGTTTGGACTGTCACCAAGTGAAAACAGAACACCAACATCCAGCTGGTTTACTGCAACCATTGCCTATTCCTAGTTGGAAATGGGAAATAATCAGCTTAGATTTTATTACTGGATTACCTAGAAATCAGAACCATAATGATTCAATTATGGTGGTAGTAGATAAATTAAGTAAAGCAGCACATTTTATTCCTGTTAAAACCACTTACAAGGCTGCAAACATAGCTGACATATTCCTAAAGCAGATTTTTCGGCTACATGGTGTACCGAAGGTTATCATTTCAGACAGGGATCCTAAATTCACAGGGAATTTTTGGAAATCCTTGTTTAAGGGATTAAACACAACACTGAATTTCAGCACCTCTTTCCATCCTCAGACGGATGGACAGACTGAAAGAGTGAATCAGGTGTTGGAATATCTGTTAAGAATGTATGTTAAGGATCAGCCAGGTAAGTGGGAGGACTATTTGCATTTAGCAGAATTTACATATAATAATAACTATCAGTCATCAGCTAAGTTCGACCCATTTGAAATTCTGTATGGGCATAAATGTAACACTCCTATTTCCTGGAATAATCCAGTAGATAGATTAGTGTTGGGACCAGAATTATTGAAAGAAATGGAATAGATTGTGAAACAAGTGTAGGAGAATTTGAAGGTTGTACAGGATCGACAAAAGAGCCAAGCAGATTTGAAAAGAACTCCTAAAGAGTTCCAGGTGGGTGAGCACGTGTTTATAAAGGTAAGACCAAAGAAAATCTCCCTAAGACCAGGGAGTTGTGCAAAACTAGCACCACATTATTGTGGTCCATTTGAAATTATATCTAGAATTGGTCAAGTTGCATATCAGTTAGCATTACCACCTAATTTGAAAGTGCATAATGTTTTCCATATTTCTGTTCTGAAAAAGTATGTTCATGATGCTACTCATGTAATTGATTGGAATGTTGTACAGGTGGAACCAGAAGGAGAAGTTCTGGTGGAACCAGACTGTATCCTCGGGAAGAGGGAAATTACTCTGCAGAACCACACAATTGTACAGTTGAAGGTGCAATGGAAGCACCTTAGTCCTGAAGAAGCTACCTAGGAACTGGAAAGTAAGATGCGGGAAGCATACCCGAATCTGTTCCAGGAGGTTGCAAAGGATGAAGAATAAGTAACATCGAGGACGATGTTACATTTTAAGGGGGTGTGAATGTCACATACCCCAATTTTGTAAAATAATGTAAATTATTTAATTATATTCCTGAGACATTATGTTAAATTTAATGCTAAGTAGGAATTGATGACTCAGCAGAGTCAACAGAAGTGGAGTGTAATTCAGATTATTTTATTATTAATAAATAAATTGTGGAGACAACAGCATCTGAGAGCTGTTAAAAAGAGGTTACTGGTCAAACTGGTGGATGGAACTAGGTGGAGGGCAAAAGACAAGTGGTAGCATCCTCAAACACTTCCTAAGTTGCAGGTGGCAACTTCCCTATATTTGGGGTCATGATCTCCCAAGAAAGTGGGATCAGAGCAGGTGGCTCATTAAATGACAACTAACCCAAAAAGACATAGGCAATCTTTTAAAAGTACTCAATGAAGAGAGCTAAGCCTGCTAAGATATTTTCCAGAGAGAATTCATTAAGGTGAATGTTGTTCAGGAAATTCATTGAGGAAAGAGGGAAAAACAGTAAGGAAGTTGTTCTGAGAGGATTGCTGCAGTAACTTGATTATTACAGCTTGTTAGCTGGGAGGACTTACTGTTAAGTTTTGGAGTAATACTGAGTTTGAAGATTGGTATCTGACTTTTACTGTACCTAGTTCTAGTGAGGGAGACCAGAGCAAGCTCGGGGGTTATGAGAAGTCGCTGTTTGAGCGCTCTCTAGGAATTGGTAGGGAGGAGCGGCCTCCCATTGCTGTTGTTGTCCAAAGCTTAAACATGTTCTGTTACCTATCTGTCTTTGTTTTTAGTAACTATGAAGGATTGGATGTTATGATAGTAAATACTAAATGGTTTATTTATGAGAGTGTTCTAGTTTACCAGTTATAGAATCGGTTGATGAAAAATAAAGACTACTATGTTTTTCCACATCTGGTTTTTACCAGACCGTACTCCATCACAGGGGTAAAAATTATTAACAGATAGTATGATGAAATGGTAGAATAGTAGATTGTTTTCTTTACTTAACATCGGAAGGAATTATTGCTTTACTGACAGCTGTTTATGCACATAGATAAAAACTATTTTTTTTCTTGAACAATATATCATTCTCAGTAACCCTATCATTTTAAACAAATGTAATAGCAGTACTAAGAAAAAGATAGACTAAGTGTATCTACTCTTTAAACTTCATAACTGTTTTGCTTCCAGTTTGAAAGAATCTAATTTCTTTATGCTGAAAAGACAATACTGACAGTAGAAGCAATTGAATATTGTTAGATTATTCAGTTAAAACCTAGTTGGGTTAGTTTGTATTTATGGTTAAGGATGTAAATATAAATTACTAAATTTTCTTTTATATCGAATGAGCTTAAATAGATTACAGAACTGTTACCTTTTTTTTTAGATGGTAAACGAATGTTATTATATACACATGCATCATAACTAAACATATAAACTAATTAAATAACAGAATTCTATAAATTAAATTAAATAGTAATCATGGAAACATTGGTACTCATTAAAGAGATATTACCTTTATTGTATTAATAATGATAAACTCGTATTACATATAATATAGGAGTATTACTAATGTAACACTTAGGTAATATTTTTATTATTACAATTGCAAACTTAAACTATTTATACTCTATGTATAAATAAATAAGGACTATGTATAAATAAACTATTTATACTCGGTGTATTATAAAGTAAATAAATAATACTTGAAAACATTATTAAAATATAATGAGAGTATAAAGACTTTACATAAATCGGAACAAACTACTCAATAGCCAGCAACAAACTACTTGATACAGTAAACCTCAACACAATACGGCAGAGAAACCACAAGGAACCAAACCAGCAAAGGAGTCAACTACCAGACAATGCGAGCGGCAATATGAGCCAGGAGGTCTTGTAGAGCGGCCAAAGGCCCGCAGGCAGTGGAGAAATGAAGACTAGGGTTAATTCAACCATTATAAATGACAGTGCATGGCTGGGAAGAGCCCACGTAGCCCCTTAAATTATTTGCATGCAGTGGGTGGGAACTCTATAGTTCCATGACAGGATCCTTTTCAATGATTTCCAAACCAAATCATAACGCGGGGATTCCTTAGGGTTCGGTACTCTATAGTCAAATCACCTGCATAACAAAATCAAGCATATAAACATTGGATTATTGTTTGTCAAACTTAAAAGAAATTGGATTATCATTAGTCTCATATAGTCACGTATGGATAGTAGAATAATGCTTATAAACATTGCTTGTATATTTTGTTCATCGTTCATCTCTTATACATAGGTTTGGAGAGTTATTTTGGATGTGATAATATATAAAGCAAAAGAGTAAGGGTGGTTACCATGATATAATTTGGTTATAAATCTACTTCATATTACAAATTATCCTAGTTTACAACTGAGGATAAAAGACATAACATTAAAATTATAAAAGTCTATATTAGTATAGTAAACAACTATGTGAATTCTGATTATGGTTTACTCTTGAACACTTGCTAGTAGAATGACAACCTATTAGTAGTTTTAGAACCATTTTCTTGGTGACAAATAGACTTTTATCAAAATCAAGCCAAGGATTTATAGAAGGTTTTATAAGAGTTTTTATATAATAAGAAGCTTGGGTAAGTTAGCCTTCTTTGTTTGAGAGTATAGCCATGATACTCATAAGTGGTGTTGGAATAGAATAAATATAGTACTGATTCTAGAAGTGTTATTGTTCTTATCCAAATATCGATCATGGAAATAGAAATAGTATTTCAAAACAGTGCAGATCCTTAAAGTATTAAAGGAAGACTTGTATCCTGTAATAAACTCAGTGAATGCTTGAAGTAAGAATAGTATAGATTATTACTTAACTACTTTATCCTTTACAATGGCAGTTTTAAATCTAAACATATTTTCCAAATCTAAACTTGACATGTTGCAGTAACCACGGATGAGTAGAATTAGATCTTGATATGGTAATCCAGTTATATTTATTGTGCTAGATAAGAAACATTTATTTTCTTTTATATTTTCATTACAGTAAACACATCAAATGGTTTAGTACTCCATAGGGATACTTAATCTTGTTATCATGAAGGAAAAGTAGCTATCATATTTACTAGTAAAATTTAACTTTCTATCGGTAAGATCTTAAAGAGATTGTAGAAAAAGCTTTACCTTAGAAGCCTGGTAAATCTGACTAGCATGCATATACTTCTTCTGATTGAATTTGTACAGTAAATCGTTATTGAATACATTAAAGATTTGTAAGCAGCAACCCGAACATTACCTGTATATCTGTAAGAGAAGGAAAACAGCTGCATTAGCTCAAAAGCTAAGTAAGCCCAGTCTGTGATGACAATCCCCCTTGTAGTCACAAACAGAAAACAAATCAGTAACTGAAAGGAAACTATTTCTTTAAGGATAAATATAATCAAACGATCATTCAGTTATAATTCTAGTAACATAAAACTGATAAATTTAGGTAATGACTGCATTTAAAAAGATTTTATACTATTTTAAAAATTTTAATTTTTTCGGAAAATTTGGGGTTATGACATATGGTATCAAAGCATGGTTCAAATAGTAGGCCTCAATGCAGCCCAACTAGTTTCTGTAGAATGGTAAAAATAATATACTAATCTGTATTTTGTTTTATGTGAAAAGCAGAAAATTTCTTTTTCTAAATCTAACAGGCAGGTATGGAGAAGTTAGGAGAATATACTGAGGAGGAATCTCCAAATACTGAGACAAGATAGATGCCTAGAGAGCCTGTGTTAGAAGAGATAACTGCTCATTCATCAGAGCTGATACAGACTATAAAGAATTTGAAGACTGAAATGGAATTAGTCAAGAAGGATAACGAGAGGATATTAAAGACTTAGGAGGAGTTAAACCAAATCTTGATAGAAAAATTCTAGACAGAAGGGAGGAGTAAATGATCCAAATCTGAGGAAGCTAGCCATTAGAAAGCATCTAAAAAGATGAAACTGGCTAAAGCTGAAAGCAGTTCATCATCTGAAGGATTCATGGAACAACAAAGCTATTACACTACTAGTGACAGTAGCGAGGCTGAGTTGAATAATAGAAAGAAAAAGTACAGGCCATATGAAGAGATTCCAGGGGAGTTCAAAAAAATAAAGCCCCCAACTTTCAATGGAGAGACTGAAAAAGGGGAAGAAGCAGAGTCCTGGTTATCCGGGATGAGAAAATATTTTCAGATATATAACTATTCAAATCAGCTGAAGGAAAGAATTATCATCTATAATCTCTCTGGAAAGGCAGATATATGGTGGCGAGATCTGAAAAGAGTCAAGGGGATCAAAGAAAAAGAAGTCAATTGGAGTACCTTTAAAAGGTACTTCAAGAAGAAATTTTTGTCCGAACAATACTATGAAGAGAGAGAAAAAGAATTTTACGAGTTAAAGTTAGGATCCATGACTATGAAGGACTTAAACAGTAAATTCTTAAGTTTGTTGAGGTATGTACCTTATTTAGTTGATGAGAAACATAAGGTACAATGGTTTCTCAGCTGTCTGCCATATCATATCAAGGACATAATCGAGTATGATAACCCAAAGACTCTGGAAGAAGCCATGAGGAAGGAAAATTTCTGTTTTGAACAGAACAAAAAGAAAGAAGGTATAGCCAACTGGAAGGCTAAAAAGAACAGTAATCAACCTGAGTTCAAGAAAAAGGAGTTTGTACCCTAGAAGAATTTCAGAAATAATAAGAACAGAAATCACTCAAATGGAAAGAACTTCCAGGGAAACAGAAATGGTGCTTCTAATAATTCCAATAATTCCAATAACTTCAAGGGCAAGGAAGTTTCAAACAATCATGGAAATTTCACTAAGAATTTCGAACGAAAGGAGCCTGTTAAGTGCTAGGAGTGTAATGGCCCGCACTATGCTTCGGTTTGCCCAAATCGGAAGAAGCCAAACAACAATATTCACACTGTGCAGGATGAAATGACCGTTGAATATTTTGCAAGGACTATGCCCAGAATAAGTGCAGCATTGGAGAACCGCCAAGCTGATTATCAGACTTCCATGGTGGAAGTGGAAGGTATGATTAACCAAACCCCAGTAACTATTTTAATAGATCCAGGGGCTAGTCTTAGTTACATTTCACCTCAGATAGTGGAAAGGTGTAAATTGACTGTTGAAAAATTTGATAGTTCATGGTTGGTTCAATTACCCACTGGGGCAAAAAGGAAAGTAATCTATTATGTTAAGGAATGTGCTTTAGATATGAATGATTTTAAAACTACTGTTAAGCTAAATGTTCTGCCACTTGGCTCGTATGATTTACTAATTGGAATGGATTGGTTAGAGTAGCACAAGGTAGTTTTAAACTATTTTGATAAAACCTTTATGTGCGTAAATAATAATGAGCAGCCAGTAATAGTTAAAGGTATTCCTAGGAAAACTATAATCAGGCAGATTTCCACCTTACAACTTAAAAGAGCAGTCAGGAAAGGGTGCAAAGCCTATGCTGTAACTATTACAGATGAGGCAAGTAAATCTGAAAAAGATAAAATAAAAATAGAGGATATTCCTGTGTTAAACGAATTTACTGATGTTTTTTCGAAGGAAATTCCAGGATTACCTCCCAGGAGGGACTTGGATTTCACTAGTGAGCTGGTGCCAGGTGTTGTACCTAGCTCGAAATCTCCGTATCGTATGAATATTTTAGAACTTAATGAATTAAAATCACAGTTAAAAGAATTAATAGATAAGAAGTACATTTGACCTAGTGTGTCCCCTTGGGGAGCACCGGTCATCTTTGTCAAAAATAAAGACGGAACTATGCGACTATGCATAGATTACCGTCAACTAAATAAGATGACAATTAAAAACAGATATCCGTTGCCCTGCATAGATGATCTGTTTGATTAGCTGCGTGGAGCTACGGTGTTCTCAAAGATAGACCTGAGATCATGATACCATCAGGTAAGAATTAAAGATGAGGACATTTTCAAGACAACCTTTAGAACGAGGTATGGACATTACGAATTTGTCGTAATGCCATTTGGGCTTACTAATGCCCCAACTGTCTTTATGTGCCTGATGAATAATATAATGCATAAATACTTAGATAAATTTGTTGTTGTATTTATCGATGACATTTTAATTTATTCTAAAAATGAAGCGGAACACAAGGAACACAAGGAACACTTGCGAGAGCAACAGCTCTTTGCGAAGTTCAGCAAGTGTGATTTCTTTAAGGATGAAATCCAGTACTTAGGTCACGTAGTGACTAAGGAAGGGATTTCAGTGGATCCTGAAAAGATTCAGGCAATCGAATATTGGCCAGTTCCAAAAGACGTAATAGATGTTAGGTCCTTCATGGGAATTACCGGTTACTACCGAAGATTCATTGAAGGTTTTTCAAAAATAGCTAATCCAATCACATCCTTGCAAAAGAAAGGCAAGAAATTTGATTGGAACTTAAAATGTGAAGAAAGTTTTAAGAAATTAAAAACCCTGTTAACAACTGCGCCTATTCTAAGAATAGCAGATCCTAATAAGGATTTCGTGGTTTGCGCTGATGCTTGTAATGATGGTTTAGGCGGTGTGCTGACTCAAGACGGGCATGTCATTGCCTATGAGTCTAGGACGTTAAATATCCATGAAAATAATTATGCCACTTATGACTTAGAACTTGCTGCTGTTATACATGCTTTAAAAATGTGGCGACACCACTTAATAGGCAGAAAGTTTATTTTAATGACTGATAATAAAGGTCTGAAATACCTTTTAGATCAGCCCAACTTAAATGTAAGGCAAGCAAGGTGGTTAGCCTTCTTGAGTGATTACGACTTTGAAATTCAACATATAAAAGGGAAAGAAAATAAGGTGGCTGATGCTTTAAGTAGAAACGCAAAATTGAATTTTACAGCAACGATCAGTACTTATGCTTCTGATTTAAATGAACAGCTGATAGAAGGGATAACACAGGATGAAATTTATAAAAAATTACAAGTTGCAGCTAAAGAAGAACCAACAAAAAGTCTAATAAAAGGTTATAGCTTAAATAAAGATGGATTTTTAATGTTTAAGGACAGACTGTATGTGCCTAATGTGCCTAAGGTTAAATTGCTGATTCTGGATGAAGTTCATAAAACACCTTACTCAGGACATCCAGGCTACCAGAAGATTGTCACCATGTTAAGAAAAGAATATTTCTGGCCTAATATGAAATCTGAAGTAGCTGAGTATATAGCTAGATGTTTGGACTGTCAACAAGTGAAAACAGAACACCAACATCGAGCTGGTTTACTGCAACCTTTGCCTATTCCTAGTTGGAAATGAGAAATAACCAGCTTAGATTTTATTACTGGATTACCTAGAAATCAGAACCAGAATGATTCAATTATGGTGGTAGTAGATAAATTAATTAAAGCAGCACATTTTATTCCTGTTAAAACCACTTACAAGGTTGCAAACATAGCTGACATATTCCTAAAGCATATTTTTCGGCTACATGGTGTACTGAAGGTTATCATTTCAGACAGGGATCCTAAATTCACAGGGAATTTTTGGAAATCCTTGTTTAAGGGATTAAACACAACACTGAATTTTAGCACCTCTTTCCATCCTCAGATGGACATACAGGCTGAAAGAGTGAATCAGGTGTTGGAAGATCTATTAAGGATGTATGTTAAGGATCAGCCAGGTAAGTGGGAGGACTATTTGCATTTAGTAGAATTTGCATATAATAATAACTATCAGTCATCAGCTAAGTTTAGCCCATTTGAAATTCTATATGGGCGTAAATGTAACACTCCTATTTCCTGAAATAATACAGTAGATAGATTAGTGTTGGGACCGGAATTATTGAAAGAAATGGAATAGATTGTGAAACAAGTGCAGGAGAATTTGAAGGTTGCACAGGATCGGCAAAAGAGCCAAGCAGATTTGAAAAGAACTCCTAAAGAGTTCTAGGTGGGTGAGCACGTGTTTAAAAATGTAAGACCAAAGAAAAGCTCCCTAAGACCGGGGAGTTGTGCAGAACTAGCACCACATTATTGTGGTCTGTTTGAAATTCTATCCAGAATGGGTCAAGTTGCATATCAGTTAGCGTTACCACCTAATTTGAAAGTGCATAATGTTTTCCATATTTTTGTTCTGAAAAAGTATGTTCATGACGCTACTCATGTAATTGATTGGAATGTTGTACAGGTGGAACCAGAAGGAGAAGTTCAGTTGGAACCGGACTGTATCCTCGGGAAGAGGGAAATTACTCTGCGGAACCGCACAATTGGACAGTTGAAGGTGCAATGGAAGCACCTTAGTCCTGAAGAAGCTACCTGGGAACTGGAAAGTAAAATGCCGGAAGCATACCCGAATCTATTCCAGGAGGTTGCAGAGGATGAAGAATAAGTAACATCGAGGACGATGTTACATTTTAAGGGGGTGTGTATGCCACATACCCCAAATTTGTAAAATAATGTAAATTATTTAATTATATTCCTGAGACAGTATGTTAAATTTAATGGTAAGTAGGAATTGATGACTCAGCAGAGTCAACAGACGTGGAGTGTAATTTAGAATATTTTATTATTAATAAATAAATTGTGGAGACAACAGCATGGGAGAGCTGTTAAAAAGAGGTTACTGGTCAAACTGGTGGATGGAACTAGGTGGAGGGCAAAAGACAAGTGGCAGCATCCTCAAACTCTTCCTAAGTTGCAGGTGGCAACTTCCCTATATTTGGGGTCATGATCTCCCAAGAAAGTGGGATTAGAGCAGGTGGCTCATTAAATGACAACTAACCCAAAAAGACCTAGGCAATATTTTAAAAGTACTCAATGAAGAGAGCTAAGACTGCTCAGATATTTTCCAGAGAGAATTCATTAAGGTGAATGTTATTCAGGAAATTCATTGAGGAAAGAGGGAAAAACAGTAAGGAAGTTGTTCTGATAGGATTGCTGCAGTAACTTGATTATTACAGCTTGTTAGCTGGGAGGACTTACTGTTAAGTTCTGGAGTAATACCGAGTTTGAAGACTGGTATCTGACTTTTGCTGCACCTAGTTCCAGCCAGGGAGACCAGAGCAAGCTCGGGGGTCCTGAGAAGTCGTTGTTTGAGCGCTCTCTAGGAATTGGTAGGGAGGAATGACCTCCCATTGCTGTTGTTGTCCAAAGCTTAAACAGGTTCTATTACCTATCTGTCTTTGTTTTTAGTAATTGTGAAGGATTGGATGATATGATAGTAAATACTAAATGGTTTATTTATGAGAGTGTTCTAGTTTACCAGTAATAGAATCGGTTGATGAAAAATAAAGACCACTGTGTTTTTCCACATCTGGTTTTTACCAGACCGTACTCCATCACAGGGGTAAAAATTATAAACAGATAGTATGATGAAATGGTAGAATAGTAGATTGTTTTCTTTACTTAACATTGGAAGACATTATTGCTTTACTGACAGCTGTTTATGCACATAGATAAAAACTATTTTTTTCTTGAACAATATATCATTCTCAATAACACTATCATTTTAGACAAATGTAATAGCAGTACTAAGAAAAAGATAGACTAAGTGTATCTGCTGTTTAAACTTCATAATTGTTTTGCTTCCAGTTTGAAAGAATCTAATTTCTTTATGCTGAAAAGACAATACTGACAGTAGAAGTAATTGAATATTGTTAGATTATTCAGTTAAAACCTAGTTGGGTTAGTCTGTATTTATGGTTAAGGATGTAAATATAAATTACTAAATTTTCTTTTATATCGAATGAGGTTAAATAGATTACAGAACTGTTACCTTTTTTTTATAGATGGTAAACGAATGTTATTATATACAGAGGCATCATAACTAAACAGATAAACTAATTAAATAACATAATGCTATAAATTAAATTAAATAGTAATCATGGAAACGTTGGTACTCATTAAAGAGATATTACCTTTATTGTATTAATAATGATAAAATCGTATTACATATAATATAGGAGTATTACTAATGTAACACTTAAGGTAATATTTTTATTATTACAATTGCAAACTTAAACTATTTATACTCTATGTATAAATAAATGAGGACTATGTATAAATAAACTATTTATACTCGGTGTATTATAAAGTAAATAAATAATACTTGAAAACATTATTAAAATATAATGAGAGTATAAAGACTTTACATAAATCGGAAAGGTATAAACTATGCATTAAAATTACTTTTTTTCTAATAAATAGTAAGTCAGGGTGAAAAGTCAGTACAGAACCCTTAACAACAATTTTAATTAACAAAAAGTTGGAGAATAGTTTAAACACAGATTATTTATAAACTGAGAATAACTATTATTGCTTTATATAATTATAAAAAGTAATAATTATAAAAGATTATAAGTGGAACAAATAACAACAGTAATAAGTATTATAGAAAGAATAACCAGGGTATTATAAACAATGATATTAATATCCTATTAACTATTGTATATAAATTTATATTATTTAGAAATTACAATAAAATCTTATCTCTTCTCATTAGCAGGAGTTTTACAGTATAAAAACCTGTAAGCATGGTGATACAATCAAATGACTTTTAAATGTCATTTAGAACCTCAAAATTATTTTAGTCTGACAAATATAACTCTTATAACATTTTATAAAATCATTAACTCTGTATATTATTAAAATGCAGTAAAAACCTACCAGTAAGTACCACGAATTAATAACTTGAAATATACGAAGTATTTTATCAAAATTAACAAGAACCCATTGTAAGGAAGACAGATAAGCTTAATAAGCTAAAAATTAAACAGTAATGTTTTTCAAAACTGTAAAGTACATAATATTTATTTAAGAAAAGTAACTGGACAGCGCATAGCTCCAAATTCAGGGTAAACCCTTATAAAAACTTAATTATGTACTGAGAAAGGAGTTTATCTCCTTGGCACCTCACGGCTGCCGGTATCTTTTACATTAAAGTAAAACCTTCAGCCTATACAAAGAGTAATACCTCTTTTGCATGCTTACACAGTTTCAAACAAGACCCAAAAACCCACAGTCTCGGCTTCAGTCAAGATTCCGTAATAAACAAAAGAGCCGAACTCTTTTAACAGTATTAGGGCTCACCAAATGAACCCAAGTAACAGCAAGAGATATACATCATGAAACCAAACCCTTAACTGCCCTAAGAACCAGCAAGGAGGGAACGCCATGATTAAAACCAGGCTTACTGGGGAAAGCCAACTGTCGAAGTCTTGCGCCATCCACGCCATTAGGAGGAGTTCGGCCCCACAGCGAAGGAGCAGTTTAATATTAAAACCTTATAAACTGCAATCGTTAAACTATTATTTAAAATAGAAATCTAAAGAAAAACTCTGCACATACCTTAGAATTTGAAAGAGATACGGCCACCAACGAACAACAAGACTACCACGAGCAGGAGGAAGGGTAAACCCTCCATTCGTCCCAGAGAAGGTGGAGCTCATGGAAAGCAAAAGGAGTACCAGTCACGATGGAGAAACCCTAGGTATTACAACACTACTCAGCAGCCAGCAGCAAGCTACTTGATACAGTAAACCTCCACACAATGCGGCAGAGAAACCACAAGGAACCAAACCAGCAAAGGAGTCAACTAGCAGACAGTGCAAGCGGCAAGATGAACCAGGAGGTGTTGCAGAGCGGCCAAAGGCCCGTAGGCAGTTTATAAATGAATACTAGGGTTAAGTCAACCATTATAAGCGACAGTGTGTGGTTGGAAAGAGCCCACATAGCCCCTTAAATTATTTGCATGCAGTGGGTGGGAACTCTATAGTTCCACGACATGATCCTTTTCAATGATTTCCAAACCAAATCATAACGCGGGGATTCCTTAGGGTTCGGTACTCTATAGTCAAATCACCTGCATAACAAAATCAAGCATATAGACATTGGATTATTATTTGTCAAACTTAAAAGAAATTGTATTATCATTAGTCTCATATAGTCACGTATGGATAGTAGAATAATGCTTATAAACATTGCTTGTAGATTTTGTTCATCGTTGATATCTTATACATAGGTTTGGAGAGTTATTTTGGATGTGATAATATATAAAGCAAAAGAGTAAGGGTGGTTACCATGATATAATTTGGTTATAAATATACTTCATATTACAAATTATCCTAGTTTACAACTGAGGATAAAAGACATAACATTAAAATTATAAAAGTCTATATTAGTATAGTAAACAACTATGTGAATT